>JAPKLW010000174.1:0-41245 GCA_026898455.1 Plectranthus barbatus
ACACATATTCAAGGTAAAATTCATCATAGAGAGATAAAACCTGAATTGCATAAAAACTTGGGTTGGAATGTCTTCCCACAAAACTCTGTCTTCAAACATAAACTCTAAAACTCTTTTAATCTCTCAAAATCTGAAATCTGGAATAAAACATGAGTGGGAATGCTTAAAAATCGAATTTACAAGGTTATTTATAGAGGTGGAGGTGTATCCTATCAAATCTAGGGCTAAAGATAAGAATAAATCCGAATTTAATCAGATTTTTGCTCCAGCAGAAGACCTCGCATCGACCGCTTCTGATTCACGTCGATCGAGTCTCAATTTCTTGCCTCGTCGACCGCTTCTGAACAGCGTCGATCGACGTGGAAAACTGAGGTCAGCCCCATCTGCGCGGTCTCACGGTTTTGGCCATAACTTCCTCATCCGAACTCCGATTGACCCGATTCCAGTTGCGTTGGAAAGCTAATTCAAAAATCTATCTATTACCATGCGCCAATAGCCCGAATTCCTCTTGTGGAAAAACTCTTCACTGCTACTCTTACACGTCACTGCTTTCGGAACGGTTTTCTCGTGAGTTTAGGCCTAAAAACCTGCATAAACCTCAAAACACACCTAATACCACCTAATATTGGCATCATGCATAGAATATATATATAAACTCAATAAAACTACATAAATTAGTATAAAAATAATATAGATAAGTGAGTGAAATAATGAGCTTATCAATGGGCATTAATTGTGGTGTTTTAAATGCTTAGTTTTGGTTCTTATAAATAGGTTGATAGATTTCATTTGTAATAGAGTGAATCAAGAAGTGTGAGTGAGAGAAAATAGTTTTTCTTTTCAGATAGAGAGAGAGAGAGCAGAGTTTATGTAATAGTTTCATTACAAGTAATAAACTCAGAATATTTCCCCAAGTGTTGTAACTCGCACGGTCGAACCACTTCCTTTAGTTCGAACCGCTATTTTCGAACCGCTTGTCTTCCTCGTACCACTTTGTGATTTTTCCATCCTTGTATCTTGGGGCCAACAGTAAATTGAATCACTTAATACATATAAGCCCGGACCGTTCATGCATGTTGTAAACACTTTCCAATCGATGATAAACCCTATGCATGCTCTTATGAATTTAATTTGATGGTTTTAAGGTTACCTTAATTCCGTAAGGTCTGAATCTCGAACTGCGTTGAATCTAGATCCAACACCACCACACAAATAATTTGAATCTACGAAAAAAGAATTAAATATATTGCAATTTAATTCAAGATTTAAATGAAAAAAAGGGATTAGAAAATCTTGTGTTCTCCAGATCAGGTCTTCAGATTTTTATCCCTATGCTTTTCCAATACTATTACTGGTGAGGATTCCATAGGATTGCGCTACACAAGATGGAGTCGAATTTCTTCTTCTCCCACTGTTGTAGGCGTCGCCCCTCTCCTCAACTCTCTAGGGTTTCTGTGTTTTTCAACTTATGAAATCTGAGAAGTAAATAAGCTATTTATAATGCTAAGGTTGAAACCCTAATGGGCTCCTCTTAAGCAATTTTTTGGGCCAGACCTAGGACCTGATGCAAATAATAAAGTGGGTCTATGAATAAATTAATTCCCTTGTCCAGAACCTAGGACACAATTAATTAATTAATTAATATTAATTCTTTTTCACCACATAATTAATACTAACCTACCCCTTTATTACCACGTTGTGAGAACACATTGCATCGACTCGGTGAATCCTCATATTTAAGGTTACTGGACATTCATTAATTAATTGGAGCTTCTGGCATGCTTTATGCAATTAATTAATATCTTATTTTCCTTAGCAGTACCACCCAAACATTATCATCGATGTTTGAACTTAATCAGCCTGCAGTACTTTAGCACGGTGAACCTTATTGAGCTCCTCAGGGAACATCCCCATCATATTACTCAGATATGGTAATCTAACTCCAATTGTTAGAACGTTCTACACAAGCTGTTGTTACCCAATATGCGGGTATACGAGCACGTTACTCAGGCTTTTCACCATGGCAAGTCAAAGCAACACTCAACCTGTGCATACTCATGAACCTTTGTTAGGGTTTAGATTTAATCAAAAATATGAGATCTTGTATTTTCTGAAGTCAGACAGATGAATACATCTCACTGTGGTCCAATCAATACGCAACCACACGTACCAGCATATCAAGTGATCAAGACAAATCACTTATATCCTACTTTGTTGCACCCTATACCGACAGACTTATCCTCAATATTGTCTCGATTGTGATAATTATATTTAAATCTTGTTAGGTCAAGCAATCCATACAGTCTTTTGTGATCTATAATACGCCGTATGATCTCCTTATCAGTGAGATAAGAGGATACCATTGTTCTCACATGTAAGTTTGTTGACAAATATGAGATAAGTTAATTGTATACACACTGTAATAAATTCTTTCAGTATACAAAATCCAACACTCCTACGAGGTTCTACACTAGGAGACTGCTCATGAACAATAGTACGTGAAAAGTGGGAGAAGGTAGAATTGTCGTGGGCATGTGAACAGATTGAGTGGGAGCAAGGTTGTCACCTGTGTGAACAAACTAAGTGGGAGTCAAGTTGTCAACCGATCAATCCTCTTCACTCATGTCTTCATACACCTTTGCAAGAGCACGCAAGGTAGCTCGTGCTCCCAACAAGAAATCAGTTGATTTCCAAGTCCCAAGACCACGAACAATCTCCTTGAAATTGACTATCATATGCATTTGATTTAGTTGATCTGTGAATTCTTTGAGCTTGCCATAATAATCTGTTATACCCATGGTGTCCTGTCAAAAATTCACGATTTCCATCTTTAACTGATACAACATCGCCATATTAGATACGCCATATCGTTCCTCAATTTCACGCCAGAGATCCGCATCATCATTTATATAAGCAAACTGTAAAACAATATCTCTTGAAATCGCAACTTTGATCCAAGAAACTACCATACTATTTACCTTCTGCCATTGGCGGTAATACTTAGAGTCGACGGGTGGTATTTTGCAGGTACCATCAACAAGACCCAGTTTATCTTTGGATTTGAGCGCAGTCACAACAACATTTTTCTATAGTCTGAAATTGGAGTCCGTTAAAGGAAAGCTGACGAGTTGCATTTCGGGATAGTCGAAACCATGCAGCAGCAACTGCTCCTCATAAATTTCGTCATCGATTTTTTGCCGGTTGCCATAGGAAAACACTAACAAAAGAGCAACCTTGGCTCTGGTACCATGTTAAAGTCGAGAGTAGACATAACAAAAAGTGAATTTCTGGAATGATTTTTCTACTTTATTCAACCAAAAAGGGTTACACATATATACAGCTCATGAGAAAGATCTAGAGAGAACTCATCTAACAAACTCACACAAAGATTAATACATCAAGGACCACCAATCTAAGGTGGTCTCCATTCTACTATCGACACGTTCCAAATCATGAAAGATTCCTCCAATCCAATGATAGCCATGCAAGTTGTGTCGTGCTCGTTCATACGTGTGCATGTGCGCGTATTTTCTTCACATTCACCCATGCATGAGATGATTTTGTAAACTTCAATAGTAGGACGGTTTGGTTCGAACCTCTATAAATTATTTGTGTTCTTTACTATTTTATTTAAAATTCTGCATTAGATTTAAAACACAACACCTCAAGTGTTAGAGTATATTATTAAATTGACCTTTGTAATGTATCGCTCGCTAAAAGAACAACATCATTTCTGAATCCAAGCTGATGCCAAAATTACGAACTAACTCTGATAGACTTCCGTTGTATATTGCCTAACTCTGATTTTGGGACCAACAATACTTCAACAAACCCATCAAGATTAAACACATAACCTTGGAAAATAACAAGAAACAAGAGAACATGAGAAGCAATAAAACCACAAAAATCTGCACTTAGTTATCCCAGAAGCCTACAAACTTAGAATGCTCAAAATCTGATCTCCACCGTTCAAAATGAATTTCTTTGAGTCAAAAACCTACTGTCTAAGTTTTGTGGCGATCCAACGGTGCAAAATGTGGCAATATGAATTTTCCTGCGGCTGCTACATTGATTTCCGGAAAATGTGGTTTTGAACTATTTTTGTCTATCTCTCTGTTTTGTTTTTTCTTCTTTTCAAGTATCTAACACGCAACTGATAGACTTCTCTAAAATGTTAATAGTAAGTCTTAATGGGCTTATTATGTTAGTCAAGCCCAAACTATATGGATTGACCCGACAAATCGCACATAAATGTACCCTATGATCTATCTTCCAATAAAATGGAACCTCAACAACATTTTCATCTCAACCATAAAAAATAAGTATAAGAAACAAAAATATATATATATCGATAGACGCCCAAAAAAATGCAAAATCAACAAATACACATGCGAGGTGTACGACTCAAGAAATGGAGGTTTCATTGTGCAAATGGTGATGAGTGGTAAGATTCTGACCAGCAACGTTGTTGTCGGTTTTGCGATTGTGTGTGATCTCACCAAAAAAGTAGGAAGTAAAGCCCCAAATAGCTAGGAAGAAGGCGACCCCTTTTTCAGCGTGGAAACTTTCGTGGTAGAAAATTATAGCTAATGTTTGAGTGAGTGGAAATAAGACATGGATGATTATGGCTGAGAGAAGAGAGGATGAGTAGAATATGACACCAATGGCTCCCAAGAAAAAACACTGCCAAAGAATGGCACTCCACACCACCACCATGTAGTATTTTGCCTCTCCTAGTGAGTATTCTTTTGCTTCTCTTGAAATCACCTGCAACAACCCTTTCTAATTCAGCATATATATTTTGTTTCTTTTTATTTCATATAGTACTCCCTTCATTTCTTGTTATTAGTCATGTTTTATTTCATATAAAACTCGCCTAAATCGTTTAGGCGTGCCTAACGCAAATTTTTGCCAACTATTTAATGGAACATACAAATAATAAATTAGAAGAGAGAGAGTATTTCTTTGTTGGATTGTTATTTCTCGCGTTTTGAATTTATTTGAGAGGTTTTCATTCGATTTGGATAAATGAAATGGTCAGCATCAGTAGCCAATCCAAAAATTTATTCGTGTGGGCTCATAACCCTCTTTCCTTCTTCATCACAATTTATTCATAAAAGAATTATTTGTAAAAAATATCTAATCATCTATTATTAAAACCAAAAATAATTGGTCAACACATTTAATATGTTTTATATGGTCGAATTTGATGATAATTAAATCTAAACAAGATAATCAATTAAATATGATAAATTATTGAAATTATTTTGAAATTTAAGTAGAATTTTTCATAAATAGAGTGCATTAAATTAAACATCACCAAATATATTGAAAACAAACAAAATTCTTGAATTACAATGCCTCCAGTTAAGTATATTTTTTAATTATAATACACTACTTTAAACTTGCACACTCAAATATTTTCGAGAAGCACAAACTTATGTTCTATTAATCATAATCGAGATGTCATCACCACTATACTAGAGAGGAAACAACAAAGTATAAATGTTAAGTAATTAAATATGTTTTAGGGAATATGCTATCCACCCGTAAAGTCACTCCACTTCTAAGTATTACTTTCTAAACCTAGATCTCCTAATTAATTAGGATATATAATTCATAATAATTTTTTTAGGGAATTCCTAATAAATTTGAGGATATAAAATTGAATATGAAACTTCGATCACTCACACTTATATATTTCCTATAAACTAGAAAAATATTATTTATTTGTTGGTTATTATTAAATTTAAATTTTAAAAGAGTGATCACCTGAAAATCGTTGTTGACGAGCATTCCGACAGTGCAAAACACCGTCGCAAAAAAGCACATCACCAACTGCATCTCCATGACCAGGGTGTACGTAATCGCCTGCTTCGCAGTCTTATACGTCAGCTCCACCAGCGGCAGAATCAAACCGTACAGCGCCGCCGCCGACAGCGTCATGAAAAACCCCACCCAATACTCCTTATTCGACTCCCCCTCCGGCCGGTCGCTGCTCGTGTGCAGCCCCAGAACCACCGACCCCACCGTCAGCAGCACCACCGCGTTCACCGAGTACGCCGTGAACTTCTGCTTCACGATCAGGAAAGCGAACGCCGCCGTGAACGCCAGCTGCGTCGCCACCAGAAGGGTGGTGGTGGACACCGGGAGCTTAGAGACGCCGTATGCGTACAGGTAGTCGTCGAGGCCGGTCAGGACTCCGATAGCTGCTGACATTGCGAACACGCGGGGTTTTATATGGAAGAGCTTCGCTTGGACGGTGGCTCTGCGGCTGCGGCGGCGGCGCGTGTAGGAAACGAGGAGGGGGATGACGATGATGGGCCACCCTCCGGTTTCGAGCCAGCTGGAAAACCAGATTCTTTTGCCGCCGCGGATGAAGTAGAGGCGCATGATTAGTGGGCCGCCGCAGTTTCCGACGGCGAGTAGGATACAATTGATCGTTAGGAATATCTTTCTCATGGCGGCGGCGGCAGCGGCAGCGGTGGTCTCGATTTCCATTATTGGTTCTGAATATCTTGGTCTTTTGGTTTGAATTTTGTTTTTATTTTTGAACTAATTACTAATTAAGAGCAAATTATAGTTAGTGAATTGCTATAAATAGAATTTTGGACAGTCACTAAAAGAGATGTAGGAAAATGGGCTGTTTTGTATTATTATTTTATTCCTCTTGTATTATTCTTTTTATGTTTGATTTAAGGTATAGATCGACTCGTTGATGGATAAATAAATAGATTTTTGGACAGTCACAAAAAAGATATTTAAAATATATTAATAACTATGGGACATCATCTTTCATATCACTTTTTTAATGTTCTACTTCTTTTGATTTTTCTTAAATTTGTAGATATATATAATAGGGAATGAATTAAATTCTATTAACAAGGCTGAATATGTTTATAATTATGAATAAATCTTGATCTTTGAGTTTCATGAATAAATAAGATTTCAGTTATAAATTTTACTATAAACATTCCTATATTTGAAAAAAGATATGTTAATTAACATAGTTAACACATCTAAATAATTATGACCATAGGATCTAATCGATGCCTATATATGTTATACTGATAATTAAAATTGAATATATATTTTAAATACTGCTAAATATAAACATATGAATAATTTATTACATATATCAAAAACATTTGATTATTATTTTGTAAGAAAATATAATATACATATAAACTAGATGGCATTAAAGTCGAGGAAAGAGTGATATCATGAAAGGAGCCAAGTTGGACACGTTTTCTTGTAGAGTGATTGTGTTTGAGAGAATTAGTACTTGATATTTGTGTGTAGATATTTTTCAACTCATATATGAATTATTATTGTTATCTATAGTCGATGTGTTGACTGCTAATCAGGCCTACCATAGTCACTCCATTCACATTTTTAACTCTATTTTAGTTGTTCTTTCCATTATTTGAAGTTTACTGTTATTTTTAAATGAATTAATTGCGATTTTAGTAAAATATTATAAAGGAATTTTTATTTTAAGGGAAAAGCCTAACCAAATAAGTTAGGAAATAAGCTGATATTATTCTTTTACAGAAACTTGTGAGTATACGCTATAATAGTGTAGCGCCACAATTCGCTTTTCCAGACCTTCGGTGCACGCCGCAAGTATTTGGGTGGTCAAGAAAATTTGAAATAATAGATGATATATAAATTGGAATGAGCTAACTTACACCCATTCAACCAAAACAAGCAGCATTTCATAATTTAGAGTTTTTGTAACGAGAAAGCAACCCCGTACAAGAGTATCAACAAAAAATCACAATTCAATAAAATAGTTAGGTTTCTCAAATAATTATTACAGACAATCTCAAATTATCGCTCTTATTCATAAAACCTGCTCTCTACACCGCCGCATTCACATCCCTACTACTAATATGGATATTTAGAAGTAATGTATAGTGACTAAGTACAACATACCCAGTGAATATGCTCCCCAAAAGATACGTGTATACATATTAATGCTATGTTGCACACAAATAATCCATGGAATTTTAATAAAATCATTTAACTGTGTCTATCTTAAACATTTTCATCATATTTCATTTATACCCGATCGTATGTAAAATGGTGTAAGCCAGGCATTAATCATACAAATAATCACTAGAATTTTGACATGAATTACCGCAAGTGTACGGATTATAAATAATATAGGAGTGAGCAAGAGTATCGTATCCACAATAATCAAATGTACGAAACACAAACAAGTACTAGAATTATTTAACTACTATTTAAATTGCGCAAATAAACAACCTAATAGAGATGACAATTAAATCAAGTTAAAATAAATAAGCATGTATTCTATATGTTTAATTGTTGAAGCAGCACAAAAACCAATTATCAAAAAATCAATTTAATATTACTCAAACAAGTAATCACCAACTAAACATGAATATTAGGTCAAATATCCATGAACATTAACATTTAAATATCTACTACGATCAGAATTCGATTTCTAAATGAAAAATGTTAAGTTGTCGGCTTATACTTTATCCTAAACATGCAATTGGTCAGTCTACACAGTTAAAATATAAATCCATCATCTAAAATATCATAAATAGCCGTCAAAGGTCATTGATAAGCCAAAAATGATTAATCACGCAGTAGTTAGTCAACATCCTACACAATTTGAGTAGAATCCTTGATGAACTTGAGAATTTAGCCAGAAGGAACATTGATAATGGAATTAAATAAAAAATCCCAAAATCCACATAAAATCTGGAATTTATTAACTTGATTTATCCTGCTAAAAAGGATAAACAAATGTACAACAAAGAAAAAGAAACATAATAAAGTAGTTTAGAGTTAAGAAAACAAGCTAGAATATGAACTTCAATTGAAAAGCAATGAATGATTGATACAAGTTCTCTTCTAAACTTTCAATCTCTTCTCCAAATTGTTCTGGTTTTTTTTTCTAAACTGAAGATACGTCTACTCTATTTTCCACACTTTCAGCTCTGTCTACAATGACCAACATAAACCTATTTATACATAAAAATTGAAAATTACAAGAAAGCTCTTGAGAAAACTGCTTCATAAATGAAAACTCCTGCGCTGCTTGCGCAAGTGATGACCGCGGACAAGGACCGTGGGATTTAGCCTTGAATTTCTTTCTCCACTGTGGTCCGAGCTCGAACAGGCACTCGGGCGAGTGAAATGTCCTTCAGAACCGCGTACGACTTCGATCCACTTTTAAGATCCATTAGTTTCACTTAAATTCCAATTTCTTGATTTCACTTGCCGATTTCCTATTCCAACCATTATCTACGAAATTAACTTAGAAACACATTAAATTAAATATTTCAAGCATTACTAACAAACTAATCAAGATTAACTAAACTATGACAATATAAACTAAAAACCAAATAAAAAGTCAAACTAAATAACTAATAAAATATGTAAAATAAATGATTATCAAACACCCCCAAACTTAAAGTTTGTTCGTGCCGAACAAATATTAAAAATAAAATTTCATAATCATAAGTTCAAAGACGTGCCTCGATATGACACATAACTTCAAAAGTGACACAAGGATCACAAACTCAATCTAAAAATTAACTGAGCATACTCACAAAGGTAAATAGAATCACTCAACACTCAAGTGTATAGGGTAGTTTTTTTAAAATTCAGTCATTCAATAAATGACACGCAAGAGCATTCAACATAAGCTTGCAATGCATCTCAAACTCTCCACCACTATATATGTGCATCATGAAAGGAATGACAAGGTCTTTTATTGGTTGTAACATAAAGTTTGGGGTTAAAGGTGGGAAATTTAGCTAGAGTGAGCTAAATAAATTACCAATCATCCTCAAATCATCATCAAAATCTAGCACTCTATCAACATTATTCAACAACATGACATTGTGTCATCTTCCACCAATCAAACATAAAAATCCACTCAATTCTTCATCTAAATCTTACACAAGATGAATATACAAGATTTCAAATACTAAGGAACCCTTTTTATGTTTTTTTATGCACCTTCTCATTTTTTTAAGATTATAAATGATTAACATAGTTTAAAATTAGAATACAAATCAAGATACTTATCATCAACCAATCTTTTTCTTTCCCTTTCCATTTCAATATCATCATCATAAAAAATTCCAACCAATCATTTCAAGATACCCTTATTCACATCACCTTATATGATCCTCTCATCGAATTATATCAATAAAGGCTCATTAAGCTCAAAATGGGAACGAAGGTTAATGAATTCAAGGTAAACAGAGGTCCAGAGAAAGGGCTATAAAAGGAAATGCCTCAAATCATTTCAATTCCCATTGCACAATAATGTGATTTCAAGCAAGATAATCAAAGCAAGTTCTTGAATTGTCAAGCATGCATGATTCACTCAAAAGAACACAACTCTAATCAATGTAGAGTGTCAAGGCTAAAAAACTCACAAGTTCAAGAATGCAACAGTTCAAGACTTAATCAAACTCATTAATCACAAATGTCAACCCTTCAATCATGTTGCTCATTACATTTTTTGAAGAAAATGAAACAAAAAATCATAATCCACTCTATCAAGTCAATAAACAAAGCAAGGGGTGTTCAATCATCACTCGTAAAACATGACTTATTTTCAACAAAAATGACAAATTAAACCAAACTAACCAGAACAAAGAAGCAAAACAACGACTCATGTCAGGAAGAAGAAGGAAATAAAGCAAATAAAGCACATTAAATACGTTTTCAACACATTCGCTTACCCCCCACCCCAAACTTATTTTCAACAAAGTGAAATGAATTTCGGAGGTCAGAAACAAGAAACGTGTCGAAAACATTTACCACTATTCCTCTATAGGTGGTGGTGGTGGTGGAAAATGATGCTGAGAAATATGGTGATGATGCATACGCCGCATCATGTCCATCTTCTCTTGCTGTTGTTGTTGCATGAATTGTTGTTGTTGATATATGAGGTATTGCCTTTCATCAATAGCTCGTACACTCCCACTCAAAATGGTGTATTGCTCCTCTAAAGTATTAACAATCCATCGAGTAGCAGTGAGATCTCTCCTCATCACTAAAAATTGACCCTCAAGAGCCGAGCATATCGAATTTAATCCCTCGACATGAGCATCGGAGTTCTCCTCTCGAGTACGACGATGACCCCCTACCTTAGAACTGCCTAGTATATAATCTGTAGCCTATGGCTGGTCTTGGTCACTCAAAATTAAAAAATAAAGGTACAAGATAATAAAGTCTAAAGTAATAGTCACACCAAATCAACTAATATTGTTTGTAGAATCTAATTTGATCCCCGACAACGGCGCCAAAAACTTGATCACTAGAATTTTGACATGAATTACCACAAGTGTACGAATTATAAATAATATAGAAGTGAGCAAGAGTATCATATCCACGAGGATCAAATGTACGAAACACAAACAAGTACTAGAATTATTTGACTACTATTATTTAGGCATACATTACATGAGTTTTGATAAAATTTAAATTGCGCAAATAAATAACCTAATATAGATAACAATTAAATCAAGTTAAAATAAATGAACCTAGATTCTATATGTTTAATTGTTGAAGCAACACATAAACCAATTATCAACAAACCAAAGTAATCACCAACTAAACATGAACATTAGGTCAGATATTCATGAACATTAATATTTAAATATCTACTCCGGTTTAAATTAGATTTCTATCAAAGAAGTAATCACCAACTAAACATTAACATTAGGTCTGGAATGGCTTATTCGATCTCCATCTGGTGTTCCTCTTTAAAAAGTAAGCAGCGTCTTCAGTATGGTGGGTTGGTGAACTGGCCACTCAAACAACTTTGTTCTTGAGATCATTTGTATGTCCCATTTTTGGGCTTGGAGCTGAGCAAATAGCTTCTTTGTGCAGATCTTGGAGAGATTTTTCTCCTTCAAGTTGGTTGTCTTCACGAACTTGTCATTCTTTGGCATTTTCGACAGAATTTTGGCATTGAGATCTGCTGTTGAGTGTACTCTGTCTAGCGCCTTGAGTTCACTTATGATCGTGGTGAATCTTGCCTCCATAGATTTTTTGTTTTCTCTGGGGAGCATCTGAAATGAACTTGGAGCTTGTTCCTCTTCATTTGATCAGATTCTTAGCACAAGCATCCAAAATAATCCCAAACTTCTTTGGCGTTGTCGAACTACAAGAGCCTCAGGTAGAGCTAATAGGATCAGCTCATGAGCAATATAGTCTAGTTGGGCACGTCATTTATCATCTTGTGTCCATTCTCTATATGGCTTCTCGATCATCTGTGGGCCATCTCTGGATGTATACTCTTGAGCTGGATGGTGGACATATTCTTCCAAATGGCGAACTTCTCCGCCTAGAATAGTGGAAGCTTATCAATATTCATCATGAATATATAACCTGCTTGCTAGATAAAAAAAATGAGTGCAAGGAAATAGATCTGGTCCTTAGCGACTCAAATAAGTTCAGTTTGTAAAGACTGGCCGCTCTGATACCACTTGTTGGTCCCGAGATTAGAGTAAGTATGATGCACAACGAAAGTTTTAAGAATATCTTGCACTCACAAACTGGTGGTTCTTGACCAATTTATGTTCTTGTAAAACCAATTGTTAGGGAGTTTGAAATTTTGGTTCAGTTCGAGTATACTACAAAACTAAAACATGTTGAGTTTCAAAATCCTTGCTAGAAAATAAAAAACAATAAAAAAAAGAATTTATTAAGGTTCGGACAAAAAGTACTACGTCCTCTCTTCAAAACAAGTTCTGAAAATTCACTGAGCCTCAGTTACAGGATGGTCTCGCGATCTATCGCTAGCTGGTAGATGTCAATGTCTACCAGTCCACTAGCTCGCTCGTCCAGGCCTTTGGTTCTTTCGGCTTTGCAGACTTAGAGTGTGGGCACACTACGTAGCCTCCTTCTCTGGATGTTGAGAGCTTTATAATTCCTCCCGAACTATTGAATTAGTTAGCTTGATGCCCGTGATAATCACTGTTAGAGATATGCAGTGATGTTGTGTTCTTTCTTGGAAAAAAAGAACACCAAGAAAATAACTCTAGCTAAGAAAAATAAGAGTCTCGTGTTCAAAGAATGACATACAGTTGTCTAAGTTTTAGCCTTGATGATAGAAATGCTTTGAGTTTTCACTTGCTTAGAGTGTTGTTACTTTCTTCAAGTTTCTATTTTTTTTGTCTCTGAGCGCTTCGTCTAATTATAGATGAGATAGGAGCATTTGAAAATTGTATTCGTTTAGAGATGAATTAGGCATATCCAATCTGAGGCGTCTCTTTTTCAAACAGGAGTAGGATGTTTTTTCTGAAGTTCTGCATCTGCTACGTTCTTTTCTGACATTGGATGTCGACATACTGCTTTTGTGTCAGAACGGCTTCGCTGGTCCGATGAATCTGAACTAGTTAACATATCTTTAGTCTTTAAAGAATCTTCATTCTTAAAGACTGGTCTATAATGATTCCTCTGGCTTATTCTCTTTGTCTCTGTGTGTGAATGACAACTGGTCTTGTAAACTGGAGAAGATCCAAGCTGGTGTCATCAATCAGGTCTTTGATTTGTCAGTTTTAGATTAGGATCCAGTTTCTTCTCGTCCTTTACACGTTCCAAACTGGTGGTTAAGAATCTGACCTAGTTTGTCTTGATCAACTTCATCAGCTCCATTACAACTTAATAGTCATCCTAACAGAACATTACAAGTTTGTACGGACTAACATAATCTAAAGACACTCTAATTTGATGGTTTCTATACATTCTTTTGACACATCAAAATAACAAATAGGTAAGAATATTTTCTAACAAAAATTTATATTCAATAAATTATTAAATATATTAGCTATTGAAATTATATAATATATTTATAATTTAAACATAAAATATATATTTATAAATATTAATTGAGTTGGTCTTCTGAGAGACGGTCTCAACATTTTTTTATTGTGATACAGACCTTAATACATCATTTCAATAAGTTAAATACATCATTTCATTTTTAAAAATTACATTATTTGCAACGAAGAAATACATCATTTGCAATAAAGAAACACATCATTTCATTAAATTCGTTTCACAATAAAAATGGTGAGACATCATTTACAATAAAGAAACACATCATTTCATTAAATTCGTCTCACAATAAAAATGATGAGACCATCTCATATGAGAATTTGCCATATTAATTAGGTTTACAAAGGTCTTAAATAAGCTAAAAGTCCGACATACTAAATTAAAAAGTCCCTTGAAAGAATTTTATCATAAATAATTAGTTAGACTTGAACCTCTTAAATTAAATAAATCCAATCTAGATCTATTAATGTACTAAAGTCCAGTCTAACTAAGTCATTTCCACCCCTAGACAACATGGATCTAATCCGTGAGGCCGAGTTGAGTAGCCCGACCTCAAACTCAATCCACAACATCTTTTTTTAACTCAGACTTTATATTACATAACATTATATGTACATAATTATTGATGAGGTTGTAGCATTAATTAATACCTTACAAAATAAGATTACGAGTAACTTCATTTATATCTTTAAACATATCATTCATAATTGCATGATAATTAAAGTTCCTTCGCTACAACAATGTTGCCAAAAATCTCAATTTGTGCAATATCTATGTAAAAACGTTAATCCTTTCATCTTCAATATCATGTGTATTTCGTTATATAAGCATAAGATATATAACAAATTCGCATACGTGATTTAATCAAATCTATCTATATTAGCATAAAAGTAAGACCCCTCAAAAGTATTTTTTTCCCGCTCAAGAAAACCTTCCAAAAATAATAATTCAAACATTATGAGAATATTTTAATTTAATCATACAATTTATTTAAATAAATATTAGTTAAAAACTATAAAGTAATTATGAATTTCACGTTAATTATGCTATCACATCAATTATGAGAATTATGATATCACATTAATATAATCAATCATTTACATAAATAAAACATAATTAGTCCATGGTTGCAAATCAGAATTAAATTCTTTCTAATATAAATATCCTTCTAATTGATGTGAATCCTATAAATTCAGTGATTTGTGTAAAATTTCAGTGGTCTCCTACTTTTCGCTAATGCTTTTCTGCAGACCTACAAGCTGCACATCTACAAGTCTCATTTAAGAATTCTACATTTTTGTTGCATATCAAATTCACTCACATGTATATTTAGTATTTTTTTTATGAATTCATTTAATTTTTATTCGACACTCTACTTATTACTCCCTCCGTCCCGGCTGAATTGTCCCAGTGACTTTGGGCACAATAACCAAGGAATGTGAGTGTAAAGTAAGTTGAGTGGAATTAATATTTTATTGTTGGGTGTGAAAAAATTGCCTTTTTTAGGTAATGAGACAATTGAGGTGGGACAGACGAAAAAGGAAAGTGGGACAATTGAGGTGGGACGGAACTTTTGTATATAAACAATCACTTTTTTTTGGAATATTATGTTATTGATGCAGACAAGCTGAGAAAAAAATACAAATATCCAAAGAAGTTCAAATACAAGGTTTTTTCGTCATGTTTGAAAGATTAATTTTGATGTATATTTTAGTGTATATATATATTTGATAATTCAAGATATATAATGAAACAACATTATTTATTATTTGTATGTTTTAGTTTAAATTTTTGAGTTGCATTATTTTCGATGCAATTAAGTTTGGATAATAAGTTATTCCATATGCGAAGGTTTCTTATCTCATGTACAATTGAAGTATAATTTTTTAATTCACATTTTGATTATTAATATACCTTCAATATTACTAATTTATTCTTATGTTCGTCCATAATTTGTTGCCTTCATTTTATAATTCTCTTTTTTCTTAAATAACTTATGAGAATTATAATAAATGAATTGCCTCAATAATTCATAATCATCTAATCAAAATTAACTACTAATTAATTTAATTCATAAATTAACAGATTTAGTGGTTATAATAAAACAAGAAATATATCATTAAATTTAGAAGTAAAAAAAATATTGGACTAATATAACAATAATTGAAAATAAAGAATTATATGGGAATTTCAATAAATTAAATGAGTTTTTTTTAACAAAGTCAATCCGGATCCATAATCAATTTATATAATAGCGCAAATTGCCAATTTAATTATTACTGTCTATTTTATTGATTATATATACATATTAATAATATTGATTTAAAATATATTAATGTAGCAATTACGTGATGTAAATTATACGCAAAATAGATACAAAATACAAACTAAAAAAAGCAATTAATCGAACACTAATCTATATATTTATATATTAACATAAAAACAAAGTCCCAAACAAAATAGTGCTATTTGATTATTAAATTTTTTCAACCTCACGTATATAGAGGTCAATCTTTTTATATAAATTTTTGACAAATGCATTATTTATGTTTTACATATTTCTTTTTCAAGGTGAAATACGTATCAAAAGTATATTTTATTCTACTCAAGATGAAAATATAATGGTATGTAACGTAATAAATAGTATAATCTTTTTTCCATTAGGTATCTTGATATGATCTTACATAACCAATTATGTTTATATTATTTAATAATATTCGTTGTTAATACTTAATTCTTACGTAATATAGACAATATAGGATCATCATTACATATTCATTACATCGGTCAAACATGTATGCTCACTTGTGTAAAATATTATTCATTAGAAATAGTGTTGCATTTATAGAATTATTTTCCTTCAGCAAATAGTACTAATAATAAGTAGCTAGAAGAAAAATCGGAAAATATTTGCTATGATGTTCTGGATGAATTGGAACATGCTGATATTTACGATGATCATGTAGATTATTCAACTCATGCTTTGATATGTACTTCATCGATGCATATCAATATTACTAAAGGTATGTGATATTGTGTATCAATAATTAAATAGTTGTTATATTTTAAACTAATATTATAAAAAAATCATGATCTTTAAAAAATTACTCCATGTAATAATATGTTGGGTATATATTTATATATATAAAAAATGCAATTAATTTAATATTATATTATAAAGTATGGGTGCTCATTAGATATAGAAATATACAATTATATATTTTATTACTTATCTTAAATTTAATTTTTATGAGTCAGGTTATTCTGATATTGGTGATCCTACATTCATTTGTAATTATTGTGGAGCATTTTTCTGGTATGGTGAAAGACAAAAGAAGGAAAAAAAATGACATCCAATCCCAAATTTTCGTCTTGCTATTTTTCTGGAAAGATATAAATGCCAAGCATGGAGTTCTCTCCATAATTATTAAGTGATCTTTTATCTGGAATTCATAAACACAACAAACATTTTCAACATAGTATACGGTCATTCAATAGCATGTTCAACTTTATGTCTATGGGTGGAAGAATAGACAAGAATTTGAACACCGGATCTTCACCTCCAGTGTTTAGATTGTGTGGACAAAACTATCATCGAATTGGTAGTTTATTGTCGGAGGATGGTGCAACACCAAATTTTGCTCAACTTTACATCTATGACACACAAAATGAGATACCACTACGACAAATAATAATATAGACAACGCGAATTTTGCGTCGTCTATTGCCAAACTTTGCGTCGTGTATTAACACGTCATCTATGTTGAGACGCTAATAGACGACGCAAAAATAGCATCGTGTATGTGCACATAGACGACGCAAAATTTGCGTCGTCTATAACATAATAGACGACGCGAATTTTGCGTCGTTTGTGTGCATACACACGACGCAATTTTGCACGTTGTTTATATATGTGTAGAAGTTATAGATGACGCTGTTTTTTGCATCGTCTGTGTACATATAAACGACGCGAATTCTCACGTCTTCTATAGTTTTATAGATGACAGATTTATTCGCGTCGTCTATTTTATTATTATATTTCTCTGTCTATTGCAAATTTTTTTTCCTGTTAACCCTGATTATTCATGCCTCTTTAACTATCACATAATGCCAAACCATTCTGAGGGTGAGCAACAAATATAATGCTTATATATCAATTAAATTAAAAAACTCAAATTACAATCAATAAACAAAATAAAGAATTCAAAAAAACAAACATATGTTGGTGGCATAAAATTTCTTTCAATGTGTATATAAGTTTCAGCCTTCAGATTCACTACAGGTCTCCGTCACCACAAGCCACCTCGAATGCTATATCCGAAATCGAACAGGCCAAGGAAGGGGAGGTCTGCATCTTTTGCATAGGATATGATCTTTCAGGCTTCCATTCTCCAACTCATAAACCAGACAGGAAATTTCTGGACAGATTTAGCAGTCGTGCCAATAAGAAAATACCTCGAACATAAAAGAAAAAAAAAGAGATTCAAATCTATGTTATGATGAAACACCGTGATAAGTCGTGCTAGCTACTAATAACAGTAAATGCAATGCACTCTTTCATACCATGTTTGTCTTTCAAAAAATTATATAATCTACAGCCATAAATCTGAAAGAAAATGATGCACCATACTACGACAGAAAAAATCATAAAGAAAAAGTTGTCATTGAGATAAAGAGGCACACCAGCTTAGGGTAAAATAAAGAGGCACATCAGCAATATTTAATTCATTCATTCACTACCTCATGTTTGAAATTAAAGAAAATATTTTGGATCATGGCTTATAAGACAGTATAAGACAATATTCAACAATTTTTGAAATTGAAGAGAATATTTAGCAATGTTTGAATCATTGTTTACAAGACAATTGGAAAAATTAGTCCTAAACATGATAATGGCCATAGTTGGAGAGAGAAGAACAAGAAATCAAAACTAATTAAATAATCCAGTATACCATGACTGAAGCCATAAGTTAAAGTGAGACCCCAATAGCATCACTTAAAGTAGCAGAGGCACCTTCAAGAATCATTTACTTTAAATTCAAAATATTGGTTTGCAAGTAGCTAAGCAAGAAATTTCATAAAAGCATAAAAAAAGGCAACAAGCAAATATCAATAACTCATCGATTAAACAAAATCAAAATCAAGAATCACCTCAACAATCATAAAAAAAAAAACACAAAAGCTCACATTTATACAAGTCACACAGCCCCCACACGGGCAAAAAATAACTATAAATAAGGTAATAAAAATGATAACGCAACTCCCACACGGGTGAATAATAAGATTAAACGATAAATCAAACATACCAGCATACCTCACTTCATATAAGTTCGGAGAATATCTCACCCTTCTGTACGAACTTCATTGATTTCACTTGTGCGATAATTTTCTTCATTAAACTATTAAAAATATAAGCACAAAGACAATAAGTAGTTACAAGTTAATATGTTATTGAGTTGGAGTTGAAATAAGATTTTGTAATAAATTAATATATTTAAATTACCATATCTGTCTCAATGGAATAGATTCACGAATGCCGTCAATGATATCTTTCATATAACGCATCACATAAAAGCCACATTGTTTTCCATCAGGCTGTTGTGGACACTGTATGACATTTAAGAGACAATTAATGTTTTAATATACAGCTTTGAAATTCTCTCGTGATACACATACCTTGAGGACTTCCCAAGAAATGTTTGATCTCCCTCTTTTTCCAATTGAAGTGTTAAATATTTTCATAGCTCTAACATTATATGAAAATAAAAAAGTGAAAACAAATATATTTATCTACTTCTTGAATTAAAATGAACTTACATGTCCATAGGTTTTCTCCACTGAGCAAAATGGCGTTTGTCTTGCAGAGGATCCAACACATAAACATTCTCACCATATGCATCAATCACCAGAAGGATCCAATGAAAACTAATTCAAAATAATTTGTGATTTAGTTCTCTTGAACAAAAATAAATATAATATTATTAAGCAATTAAAATAAAAAATATTCACGTACCCGACGTTGCTTGACACAAAAACAAGCTGGTTTGCTTTTGTTCTAATCAACCTTTGGCCTACAGTATTGTGGGAAAAAACTAGCCATAATTCAGTTTTAGTTAAGACAGCAAATCAAGAATCAGCTGTAATGGAATTCCCAAAACATTTAACAGACAAGTTAAATTCCTAATACTATGCATGTCACCATCTTCTTGTTCGATGTACTCTTTTTCTTCTATACCAAAGTCATTTGAACATTTCATCAACAACATCAAATTGAAATAGTCAATCATCCAAATCCTACAAAATGCATACAAAAAAACCGAGAAGCTGAAACTAAGAGCGACATATGAAATGAGAAATCAAACACGCCTACAAGAGGCTACAAAATAATCCACATTCTCTACGATTGTTTATTTTAAAGCGTTTCAAACAGGGGGAATTTAAGTCGACCAAAAAAGAAAGGCAAACCATAATTTAGAAAAGAGATAAAAACAAAAAACATCTGAGGTCTATTTGGCCAAAAAATCCTAATTAGCTCAATTATTGAATGCTAGAAACCTTATGGAGACAGAGAAGGCCGTTATAGCCTACCGAGTGTCATTGACTATAGATAAGATACCCCTTGGTAGTGAACAACAACAATAATCGATCACTATAGAGGCTTTAGTCACCTTAATTGTCGCTATCAACACCATTCCACAAATCACTGTCATTTACGATCCGAATTCCAGAATAAACTATTGTTCTAAAGAAATTCACATCAGTTTACTGATTAAGAATTTGAATTAGGAAATAATTTGGTAACTAAAAGATACCTCTTCTTGGTTTTGAGACAATCTTCGTGGCCGGAGAGGCCCTTGGCGCGGCCTTAATTTCCTCCGCCGAGAACAGGACTCCGTCGATTCCTTGAACGGATATCCTGTCATCGGTGTAAATGTCGGGGTCGAATAAATAAGCGTAGCCTTCACCCTGCCCGAATTTGACGGAGCTATCGGCCTCCTCTGCCACCACCTTGTGCGGCAATCTCAGCGTATCGTAATTGACTTTCCCAAATATAGATGGATAGACGGCAATGAGAGGCATCGGCGGCGGCACTCCGACAGAGACGAAGGCGCAGTCGGCATAGTCGACGGCAGGGGCAAGCAACGCTTATTTTGTGTAGGTTAAGCAAAGAGGGCTGCGGCTTCTTTGTGCGATTAATTTCTGCAAGTTGTGCGATTCCGATTTTCAATTAAGATTTGTGCATTTTGCAAGTTGGATTTGAAAAAAAAAATCCTATTTACTAAATTTTCTGCAATTGGAAAGCGTAATTTTAAATTCCTATTTACTACTTCCCCTTAAAAAAAATCCTATTTACTTAAGGAGTGGTTTAATTTGCTCAAAAAAATAGTGGAATAATATAGACGACACTTATTTTCGCGTCGTGTATATGGAAATAGACGGCATTGTATTATCGCGTCGACTATTTCCAAATACACGATAAGCGTCATCCAGCTGCACATATAAATAATACTTAGGAAAACACAATAACAAAGACAATGTGGTGGAACGCATCGTCTATATGGGTATAGACGATGTGAATATTTCGCGTCGTCTATACCCATATAGACGACGCGTTCCACCGCGTCGTCTATCAGCGCCCATAAAATAGACGGCGCACTTACGCTTCCACGTTGTCTATTAGAATATAGACAACACGAATGAAATTCGCGTTGTCTATATTGCGTCGTCTATTAGCTTATTTGTTGTAGTGTATCAAATAGGATATCATCTGTTAGGTAATAACTTTACCGTTAATAAATATTCTTTAATTTATTATCGAATCAATATTATTTTATTCTATACAAATATCCCAATATTTATTATAAATTTTCATTGTCCAGACGATCGGAAGAAGCCAACAATATACAACAAGATATTGTATCAGAATTAATTACCATGTTTGATATTCACAACAGCTTAGTAAAATCATTTAGGATGGCTTGTGATAAAATAGAAGTCGAACAATGCTCAAATATCAAGTTGAATCTAATAAGCCAGAGAACTGGAGATGCGAGAAACTATAACATGCCAACTGTTAGTGAAGTTGCTGCTCTTTTTGTTGGGAATCTCGATGAGTCAATGAGTAATCTAGATATTTTGATTGAATCAAAAAATGGTCAATTACAGTGTATAAATGAGCTACACCCTTCGTACCTGGAAATTCAATATCTAATTTTGTTTCCATATGGAGAGGATGGATATACCGAAGATATTTCACTATCAGTGATGATAAATGATAGTTCTCGTGCTAGGAAGAAAGTAAGTCAAATGGAGTATTTTGTGTATCGTTTACACGAACGTATATCAAGATCAAACCATGTATTGTCTTCAAGGAGATTATTCCAACAATTCATTGTTGATGCCTATACTATGATTGAGTCTTCCAGATGGAACTACATCAGACACAACCAAAGCAAATTGTGATGTATATATACAATAAGTTGACATAAGTTGTTGTACGTGGAGAAAATAATCCATCCACTAGGGGAAAAAGAGTTATATTGCCATCAAGCTTTACAAGAGGGGCGAGACATATGATTCAAAATTATGAGGATGCAATGGCAATATGCCAATGGGCGGGATATCCAGATTTATTCATAACTATCACATGCAATCCTGAATGGCCATAATTAGTACGTTTCTTAGATGAACGTAACTTGAATGCAGAAGACATGCCAAATATTGTAACGCGAGTTTTCAAGATGAAATTAGATGAATTGATGAAGGATGTGCGCCATAATAAAATCTTTGGAAAAGTTATTGCAGGTATTTAATATATTAATTCTTATTCAATTTAGTTAAACATGCATTCATAATATTTCTTCTACACAAATACGTTATATTGTTTAGAATTTATATTTTACTAAAAATATTATTTCTTATTTTATATACAGCGGTATACACTATTGAATTTCAAAAGAGAGGATTACCCCATGCACATATATTAATTTTCCTGGCGAAAGAGGACAAATACCCTTCGGCTGAACATATTGATAAGATCATCTCAGCTGAAATACCAGATATATACGTGGAACAAGAATATCACATTGCAGTATCTAATTTCATGATGCACGGACCGTGTGGTATTGCAAGAAGAAATTCTCCGTGTATGTTAAATGGAAAGTGCTCCAAACACTTTCCAAAGATATATGCACAGGTCACCACAATTGATGATGATGAGTATCCTATCTATCGAAGAAGGGACAATGGTAGGACAATTAAGAAAAATGATGTATATTTGAATAATAGATACGTTGTACCTCACAACAAATACTTATTGATTAAGTATGGTGGCCACATCAACGTCGAATGGTGCAACCAATCTATAGATATGTACTACGATTCTAGGTACATTTCACCATGTGAAGCAGCTTGGAGAATATATTCATTTGACATCAACTTTAGACATCCACCTGTTTAGCGACTTAGTTTCCATCTCGACAATGAGCAACATGTGGTATTTTCTGAACATGACGAGATTGCGTCAATTGTTAATCGAGATACAATGGCAAAAAACATGTTTTTAACATGGTTTGAGGCAAATAAATTATATCCTGAAGCAAATGAATTAACATATTCCGAGTTTCCTACCAAGTTTGTTTGGAATAAGGATGCATGAATGTGGACGAAAAGAAAAAAAATGAACATCAGTTGGAAGGGTATTTTATGTAGCTTCTGGTACCGGTGATAATCATTATTTAAGAATGTTAATTAATGTTGTGCGTGGAGCCAAATGTCATGCTGATATGAGAGGTATCAATGGTGTTTTATACGACTCATATCGTGATGCATGCTATGCACAGGGATTGCTAGAAGATGATAAAGGGTATATAAGTGGAATCGAAGAGGCAAGTCGTTGGGAAAATGCACATTCATTGAGACAACTATTCGCAAATTTATTAGTTGCAAAATCGATGAGCAGACCTAATCATGTTTGGGAAGCATCTTGGAGAAATATGTTTGATTATTTATTATATAATAGACGCATCATTTCAAACAATTAAGGTATGCCATTTACTTATAATATACTATTATTATACTCATTTTTGAGTATTTTTAGAATTATATGTTAGCATTTAGTTATTTTATTTGATTAATTTTATTTTTATATATTTATTAAAAATTAGTTGAATATCAACTATTTGTTGTAAATACATTTGAATAAAAAATATTTGACATAAATTTATGTTTTGGTTAAATAATATGCTAAAATGGTTATAAATACCTCCTTTTGAAGGTTTGTATTTTAGTGATGACGAGATAAAGAAATATGCCCTTGCTGAATTGGAGAAAATATTGAAGAAATCAGGACACTCCTTGAAAGATTTTGATGGAATACCAAGTGATTTTAATGAGGTTTTGATGAATGTAGGTATTGATATGATCATAGAAGAGTTGAGTTACGATTGTTTAAAACTTGTCAAGGATCATGAATCGAATTTGAGTAAGTTCACAGACGAAAAATGGATTGTATATGATACAATCATTGATAGATGTTATTCGAAAAATGGAGGACTATTTTTTGTATATGGATAGGGGGGAACATGATAAACATTTGTTTGGAAAACATTATCTGCTGGATTGAGGTCCAAAGGTGATATTGTATTAAATGTTGCATCAAGTGGAATAACATCTTTGCTACTTCCTGGTAGCAGGACAGCTCACTCACGTTTTGCAATCCCAATTGATATAAATGAAGACTCAATATGCCATATTGAACAAGGAAGTGAATTGGCCGAACTGTTGATACGTTGCAGACTTATAATATGGGATGAAGCACCTATGATCCACAAATATTGTTTTGATGCATTTGATAAAGCAATGAGGGATATAATGCGATTTCAAAATACACACAGCAAGAATCTACCATTTGGAGGTAAGACAGTTGTGTTTTGTTGTGATTTTAGACAGATTCTACATGTCAACCCAAAAGGAAGGAGAAGTGATGTAGTTAATGCAACAATTAACTCATCGTATTTATGGCATCATGTCTGTGTCTTGAGGTTAACGAAGAACATGCGTCTGAATATAATTGATGATCAAATGCAAACTTCGGAACTTAAAGATTTTGCTGATTGGGTTGCGGCAATTGGAGATGGGAATCTAGGTCCACTAAATGATGTAGATGGTGTTATTGAGATTCCAGAAGATATTAACATTTAATTTAGTGGTGATCCTATCAAAGCTATTGTTGATTCTTTATATCCTACAACAGATGTAGGATTACAAGATGTCTCATGCTTGCAGGATAGGGCTATTTTGGCGCCAACAAATGAAGTAGTTGAGATGGTCAATCAATATATAATATCACTGAACAACAATGTTGGCAAGATATACTTAAATTCTAATTCTATGTGCAGAACAAAAAGTGTGGCTGATATTCTAAGTGAGGTGCACACACCAGAATTCCTTAATATATTGAAGTGTTTTGGATTACCAAATCATGAATTGAATTTGAAAGTTGGAACTCCGATTATGTTGTTGAGGAACATTGATCCTTCCTCTGGCTTATGCAATGGGACACGATTGGTTTTGACGCAACTTGATAATCACATAATAGAGGCCAAAATTTTAAGTGGAAAAAATATTGGTGAAAATGTATTTATACCTAGGATGACTATTATACCATCAGAGCATCGAATCCCATTCAAATTTCAGCGAGACAATTTCCAATACAAGTTTCTTATGCTATGAACATCAATAAGAGCCAAGGACAGTCGCTATCTCATGTAGGAATTTTACTCAGCAAACCAGTATCTGCGGATGGACAGTTATATGTTGCTGTGTCAAGGGTCACAAGTCGCACTGGATTGAAGATTTTGATATGTGACAAGGACAACAACAATGTTTCAAAAACTTCAAATGTCGTGTACAAGGAGATTTTCCAGAATTTATAATATTACCAGTTTAAATAAATATAAATATATAGATATTTATATATATATAGAGGTTAGATCATATGAGAATAGATGTTAATGTAAGAAATGAGAATAAATCTCAGCCTTTGATTTCACAAGATCTGCGGTCATGCTTTAATAATTTTCGTCTTCATTTTATCATCCGCAAACTTCATTATTACATATTTAAGGGTATCATTGTCATTTAGCCTGATGGTATCTTCCTCAAATAATTTCCATTTTCATTTTATCCTCCGCGAACTTCATTATTACATATTTGGATTTCTAATTCCTTTTCAATTTCGATTTTTCATCAAATTTCAATTGCCTTGTTGAGTCATCCAATACTCTAAAATTAAATTAAATTTTATTATTATTTAATTGAATTTTCTAATTTAATGAAGTTTTAAATAGATAAAATAAATTTAACATATTTTTCTGAAAAAATGATTTTATTTTTATTTAATTTAATTTTTCCCATTTGATGAAATATAGAGAAGATAAAATGAAGAGAACTGTTTCTAAAAATTTGATTTTTTTTCTTTTAATGATGTATATAGGAGATAAAATGACGAGAACTGAAATAATTTTTCCGAAAAATTGATTTTATTTTTATTTAATTTATTTTTTCCATTTAATGAAGTATAGAGGAGATAAAATGAAGAGAACTGTTTCTAAAATTTTGATTTTTTTCGTTTAATGATGTATATAGGAGATAAAATTAAGAGAATTGAAATCATTTTTTTCGAAAAATTAATTTTATTTTTATTTAATTTATTTTATAATGAACAATAATTGAGATAAAATGAAGAATGATTAAGATATAATGAAGAACTGCTAAGATAAAATGCATGTCACGTATAACATCAAAATTCACATCGAATTTATTTTATAATGAATCACATTTGAGATAAAATGAAGAATAACTAAGATATAATGAAGAACTGTTATGATAAAATACATGTCACGTGTAACATCAAAATTCGAATCGAATTTATTTTATAATGATTCGCAATTGAGATAAAATGAAGTATAACTAAGATAAAATGAAGTATATAATACATAAAATGAACAAAACACAACTTTTGTGCCCTGTACGTTCGTAATGACTATGTTGCCCTTCAATGAAGTAAAATGAGGATATTATGCCGCGTTTTTTGTTAAAGCTCTTATATAATCTGGATCGTTGATGTTGTCAAATCTATGGACGAGATTTATTCTCATTTCTCATGATAAGGACTATTCTTACCAGATCAGCCCCCTTACCATGTGAAAATAAGAACTAATATCGGTCATCCAATTGGTGATCCAACGCTCAAGACTAAATAAATCTCGTCTGCATTATAGTGTAGTAAAACATGCATTAAAGGGTAATTTTGTAATATTTTTTCTCTCTCCTCTAAAATCATCCTAAATCTTTAAATGATCATATCTCATTCGATTTAGATTATTTTTTAATGTATCATATACTCCCTCCGTCCCAGCTGAATTGTCCCGGGTTGACCGGGCACAATAACCAAGAAGTGTGAGTGTAAAGTAAGTTGAGTGGAATTAATATTTTATTGTTGAGTGTGAAAAAGTTACCTTTTTAAGTAATGGGACAATTGAGGTGGGACGGACGAAAAAGGAAAGTGGGACAATTGAGGTGGGACAGAGGGAGTATCAAATTAAAGGTAATTTAATTATCTTTGAAACAAAATCCCTATTGCATATGTTTCGATTCAAAAATCATCGTAAAAAATGAAAATTAGTGATTATATGCATAGTTCTCGTAACAGTACACGAATTCTTATATAATGACTGGAGTTGCACAATATAATGCATGAAGTTGTATTATATAATGCAGAATATTATAGATAAAATGCAATATATTTTTTCCTGCGAGATCAACAAAAAAATTAAAATTCATTATCTTTGCATACTGTAAAAAATATTATAGTTGTTATAAAAGTTGATCATACAATACTTGTTTTTAATTATGTATTTTTTTTTTTGTTATGTTATATAAATATATATTATTATATTATATAATGCATGTTTGTTAGGTATATAATGAATGTTTGCTAGGTATATAATGCATGTCGATGTCAAAATAATGCGGTCCATGGAGTATCGGTATATCTTAAAAATGAAGTTCACATGATAGACATTCAAATATTCATTCTAACAATAATTTTAAATAGTTTGATGCACGAATAAGAATTTATATATAACAATAATCTTTGAGAAAATTAATGATAGATATGTTTCAATCTTAAAGATTAGAGAATTCTCCTTATTTATAATTTTCTATATTAATTAAGATATTTTCCATATCAATTTTGATATGAATATCTTATATTTAGTGCATATAGTTATATTTTTCTCTCTCTTAAAATTATAAATATCATAATTCTCTTAATTTAAAATTATTTTTTAATGTACCAAAATAATATGATTTTATTATTTTTAAACTAAATCTCTATTGCACATGTTTAGTGGGAGTAAACTATGTAACAAATGAAAATTATTAATCTTATGCACAAATCAAATAACTTATGTATTATAATGTAAGTAAAATAATTTTGCTCTAAAATAAAAGTAATTAATACACTATAATTACGATTAAAAAATCATCGTAAAAATAAAAATTAGTGATTATATACATAATTCTGGTAACAGTACACGAATTCTTATATAATGAATACAATTGCACAATATAATGCATAAAGTTATACTCCCTCCGTCCCACCTTAATTGTCCCACTTTCCTTTTTCGTCCGTCCCACCTCAATTGTCTCATTACTTAAAAAGGCAACTTTTTCACACTCAACAATAAAATATTAATTCCACTCAACTTATTTTACACTCACACTCCTTGGTTATTGTGCCTAAAGTCACCGGGACAATTCAGCCGGGACGGAGGGAGTAGTATATAATGCAGAATATGATAGATAAAATGCAACATATTTTTTCCAACAAAATCATCATTCATCATTAAATTTGCACCTGTTATGCATTATATAGTAATAACATATGCATTATAATGAAAGTACTATAATTTTTCTCCAAAATAAAAGTAATACCATATATAATGCATGAATTAATATCGTATAATGATAGTAATATTGTTCTAAAATAAGAGTAATACCCTATTATAATGCAGGAAGATGTTTGTTAGGTATATAATGAATGTTAGGTATATAATGCATGTTTCCTAGGTTATAGTGCATGTTTCTTATGCATATAATGCATGTTTGTAAGATATATAATGCATGTCGAGGTTGAATATGCAAGCAGAATCTTAAATAAGTACAAAATGACAAAAATACCCTATAATGCAGGTTTTTTGAGATAAAATGCCCGAAAATTTTAGTAAAATCCTGAGCGTTCATTTATCAAAATAAATGGCGAGGATTGGTTCTTATTTCTTATGGTAAGAGAGGTTCTCACTGGATCGCATCCCTATATATATATATATATATATATATATATATATAATAAGTAGTGTCCAGTATTTAGAGTTAGAAAAAATAAAATGCATTATGTAATGTTGATGGATTTGTTATTTTTCTTCGCATTAAGTTTTCTTTAATAATTGTTTTAATACTCATAATGCATTTTTATGTAGTGAAAGTATTTATGTTTCATTTAATAAAGTTATTTGTGTGTGTAAGTGTGCATCTTACAAAAATTTTCGATACTCATTTTTGTCAACAAATATATAACTAAAATAAAAATTATATTTGATAATATTAATATATTATTATACATATAATCCGCGCAACGCGCGGGTTGCAATCTAGTATAAATATATAACGAAAACGAAGAAACTTCGATATCAAACAATCTCTGTTAATCAATCTACCCAACTTTTTATCCAAATAACGAGACCATCACAATTAATATTGAAAGACAAAATGACATTTCCCACAATAATCTTACATTAACAATTATATCATCTAATATAAATATGTATGAGAAATATATTGATTATAAATGTAACACATGCATATTAATAATCAAGGTATAGAAGGTTGATCTGTCAACTGGGTTTCTGCAGAGGTCCGACCATTGTTGTTAGAATCTTTGCTATTCTTTATGGCCCTGCTGTTCTTGATTTCACCATAAAAATAAGAAACAAAGCCCCAAAGAGAGAGAAAGAGAGAGACGCCCTTTTCAGCTTGGAATTTCTCATGGTAGAAAATGACTGCCAATAACTCGGTTGCAGGAAGTAAGACAGTGATGACGATGCCAGAGAGAAGAGACGATGAGTAGAATATAACTCCAATAGCTCCCAAGAAAAAGCACTGCCAAATTATGGCACTGCAAACTACAACAACGTAGTATTTTGTCTCCCCCTGTTCGTATTGCTTTGCCTCTCTTGGTATAGCCTGAAAATACATCCCGCCCAACTTGTCTCATTAATTATTATTTGCAAATCTGATCTTCTAGTCCGATTTCTACTATTAGAATTGATTAATTAAAATTTGATTATTAGAATTAATTAATTTATAACCATAACATATATTCTTATAAAATCTTTTTTATTCAAAAAAATCAATTATAGTATACTTAATTCTTATTTTTGTAATAATTATTAAAATTAGTAATCATTATTCTAGAATACTATCGTAGGATCGAGAATTTAACCTCAATTTGCAGTTTCTTTTTTCCATGAATATTGGTAATACATTTATTTTTTTGTCATTTATACTAGTTAGTAACCAATTTATAGGGGTGTGTTAAAGTAACAAATATCCCTTTAAATGGGAGAAGAGAATGGATCTAAGCCATTTATTTCAAAATTGGATGGTTAGGATCAAATTTAAAATTAAGATTTAGATTTGATTACATGGGTATTTTAGTCATTTTTGGATAGATAATAGATTTGACTTATCTAATATTAGGGGATCACATCTCATAATTATCTCTCTTCATAATACGTAATTATTTTTTCTTTATTCTCTCTCCTCTTATATTTTTGTAAAATTTTTAAATAATCATAATTTATTCAATTTAAATTATTTTTTCATGTATCATATCAAATTAAAGATAATTTAATTATCTTTAAAATGAAATCCCTATTGGATATGCTTTGAATAAGATATCATAGAGAAAAAATAGTGAGTTTATTCATAAATCATGTATTAATGCACTGATAATGCAACAAAATATAAAGGATAATGCAACAGCTAAAAATAAATAACGCAACATAAAACAATGGCTATGTAAAACTGTAACATTAATAAGTTGAAATGAATAATACAACAGAATATAAAGAATAATGTCATAATTAAAACTAAATAATGCAACATAATATAAATTTTAGACAATAACATAAGTAAAACTGAAACATTAATAAGTTAAATTGAATAGTGCAACAAAAATATAAAGGATAATGCAATAACTAAAACTAAACAATGCAACATTATATAAAGTATAATGTGATGACATATGTAAAGTGACATTAATAAGTTGAATTGAATAATGTAACTTAATATAAAAGATAATGCAATAACCAAAATTAAATAATTCAAAATATAAAGGATGTCGTATGTAACACTGAAACATTAATAAGAAGAATTAAATAATGCAACATAACAATAACTAGAACTAAATAATGCAACATAATATGATAGATAATTCAATAACGTATGTAAAGCTGAAAAATTACAAAGTTTTATTTTTATACTATGATTTTTTACGTTAAATATATGCAATATTAATTTCGTTTCAAAGATTATTAAATTATCTTTAATTTGATATATGATACATAAAAAAATAAATTAAATTAACTGAGTTATGATTATTTAAAGTTTATAAGAAGTTTAAAGGAGAGATAATTTGAAAAAAATAAAACTTTAGTTGGAGAAGAGAGAGATTATAAGATTATTTGTAACCACCATATTTTATTTACTTAAATACCCTTAATTATAATTTATAATAAAAAATAAAAAATAAAATTTAAAATTTAAAATCATATCTCAACCATTAGATTTGACAAATCAAATGTACATATTTATTCTCTTCTTCTATCCAAAAGGGACTTGTGATACGATCACTGATCACAACTATATATATATCTATATATATATATATATGTGGAAATTTGTGTGGGGAAAATCCGAAATTTTGAAGCTTTGTACTCCAAAAATCATAACATTAAAAGCAGGTAAAAATATGAATGTCTAAATATACAAAAATACGAATAATTCTTTTCCTTATTTTTTCGAATATGTCCTATGTTAATTAGTACACTAAAAATACAAAACCATTTATGAATAGATCCTTTAAAAATTCAACATATATTTCAATCATTCCATCTCATAAGTAATAAAATCTTTATATTTGTCTTTAAATTCTTATTCGATACAAATTTACACACAAACAAAACTTAAATATTTGTTAATATATATATAATTTTATCAATTATATCATAGTATTATAGAATGAAACATTAAAGATTAGATCCACAATACACGAGATTAAAACTTGTTAAAGATTAAAATACAGACTCTTGATGCATACTCAATTCTTAGACTAGATTTGAAGATGATTTTGTTCACAAAATCATAATAAATAAAATAAATATATAATAAATGGTGACCAAGATGCTCAATGTGTGGTCAGCAACCATTGGGCAACCTTTCATGCAGACACACCGGCCCATTGTACATATGTCATGTTTTTTGGGTGTCATTTATTTTTTAAGATATTATTTAACTTTTGTATATTTTGTATAATTTAAATTTCTATATATTGTATAATTATTTAAGAAATTATCAAAATACAAGATTAAAAATTCTCTATAAATCAAAATAAATATTGATATAACTTCACACACTACAAAAATCCACTTTCATATTTGTCAATTTATAATTTATTTTGTATTAATTATTTTAATTTTAAATTTTAAATTTTCTTTAGAAGTGAGAAAAATCAATATTTTAGTTAGAAAATTAAATTAGATAATATTACTATTCTGAGAAGTAAATAATATTATAGTGAATAATAAGTTGTGTAATAAAAAAAATCAATGCCTTATTAAGTGGTTTGAGTCGTAACCTTACATGAGTAGTCTTATAAAATTTATACATTGAAACTTTCTACTTATTATTAATATAATACCCAATCCTCAGATAGTGGGCTGCAGCTATATTTTAGGCACAATCTTCAAAATATATGTCGAATTATTAAATAATTCCAGTATTTTAGTGTTTGCTGACCTTTTCAACAATAAAAGAATATCAATCACAAAATCTTTCCTTGGCAAATTTTTTATTCACAAAATGTCCTATCAGACATTAAAAAGTAGCAATAATGTCGTTTTTAACCAATATCCCAATTATTATACTATGCATGCCACCACATGATTGGTGGTCCTAGTATGCATGACACCATTTATACTTTTTTACAACATACAGAAAATTTATAAAAAAGATTAAAAAAAAAGTATCAAATTTATGCGGTGCAAATATTCAACAGCAAAAATCGGAGAAAATTATAATAATTTATGACATACTAACATATAGTATAGTCTCGTTCTATTCTATTAGTGTAGTCTCATTTCTTTTCGACACAAAAATTAAGGGTTGTGAGTTTAGTTGAATTAATATTTTATTGGTTAGTGTGAAAAAATTTATCATTTTAGGAAAATAAAACTATTTTATGAGACAAACAAAAATGGGAAATGAGACTACTCCTGCGAGATGGAAAGAGTATAATTTTTCAATTTTGGATTATGATATCATATACTAACTTGTAATTTTATTTTTCAATTTTGGATTTTTAATCTCGTCATAATTTTGAAATGAAGGTAATAACTTAGCATATAATTTGTGATGTTTGCAGTGTATATATTTTGGCATAAATTATATATATATATAATAATTTATGCGATAGTATTTTTATTTTAAATAATTGATGGTAAGGAAGGTCTCGTGTTAGGCACGTCTAAACGGTTTAGCGGGTTTTATCCATTAATCCAAATCAAACCTATCTAATATACCTTAATTGGAGATTAATAAATCTTATTTGGGGATTAATGAACTCATTTGAGTATGGATAATATCCGTCTAAACCATTTAGGCGTGCCTAACGCAAATTTTTGTCTTGATAGTATTATAAAACAATGATAGATGATGAAATAATATTTTAGGTTATAAGGTAAATTCAACAAACGACAAATGTGGGCTTATCACATTATGTTGAATTGTTATTGAGAATCCAAAAGGGACTCTAAATCTATTGGACTATGTACCCCCCACAAGACTTTATAACACACCACATATTTTATTTCAATTGCAAACCCATATTTATGGGTTATAAATAAATCTTAATGCAACCTTAATTCAATAACTATAATATATTTTTGAATTGTGTTCATTATAATACTTTTAAGATTTTATAATAATAGCAACAAAAACTTTGTATTCGAAAAAGAAAACACTCTTCAAATATTATACATAAAAAAGTATATACAAATAAGCACGCACAAAATCTAATATTAATAGCTTAACAGTTTTTTGAAGACGTAAATACTTTGGTTGTTATAATTGTGAAAACTCCAAATTTTATTTTAAGTTTGCCTAAAATTAGAATTTGTAATAAAGTGTTGGCATATACTTTATTTATGTTCTAATTAAAATTTGAGCATTTAATTAGATTGATCACATCAATAATATTGATAAAGATAATAACCATGAATAGTTATTACACTAATTATTATCTGAAGGATATAATTTCATGGAAACCTGGTAGAGAAATAGGAATTACATGATCTATAACAAAAACTTAATGACTTATTTGCTATTATATATATTTAAAATAAAATATATTAATATAAGTCCAATATTAAACGTCCTTAATATAACTCAAACATATAAAATACACAGATAAAATACTTTACCTAAATTGGAACAATTTAATGTTAAATTGAAGATTGTAAAGGATATATCACTAATGCATTTTTAGTTATTGTTACATCTGATTTGGATTTTTGGTCATTTATAGTAATTTTGGTGATGGAATAGCACCCACTTACTAACTGAATTTCTGCTCAAAATTTAATTCCATTTGGTCAAACTAATTACTATTAAATAAGTAATTAAATTTAACTTCAAAGCTCCGCCATTTTTATTGAAGGTAGTGATCATCAGCAAGTTTTGAGTTTTATATGAAAAACGTAAAGTAGTATTTTTTTTAGTGCTCGACTCGATTGTCTGTAAATGATTCTTGCGCGAGAAAGAGAAGATGGTAAAAGTGGAATTACCTGAAAATCCTTGTTGATGAGCATACCGGCGGTGCAGAAGGCGGTGGCGAAGAAACACATCACCAACTGAATCTCCATCACCAGCGTGTACGTCAGCTCCTGCTTCGCCTTCCGGTAAGTCAGCTCCACCAGCGGCAGGATGAATCCGTACAGCGCCGCCGCCACCAGCGTCAGTACAAACCCCATCACATAATCCTTATTCGTTTCCCCCTTGGGCCGGTCGCCGCTCGAGTGCAGCCCCAGCACCACCGCCCCCACCGTGAGCAGCACCACCGCGTTCACCGAGTACGCCGTGAACTTCTGCTTCACCAGAAGAAACGCGAACCCCGCCGTGAACGCCAGCTGCGTGGCGATGATGAGGGCGGAGGTGGACACGGGGAGCTTAGCCACGCCGTACGCGTACAGGTAGTCGTCGAGGCCGGTGAGGACTCCGATGACCGCCGCCGCAGAGAAGACGCGGGGGTTCATGAGAAAGAGTTTAGAAGTGGTGGTGGTGGTGGTGCTGCGGCGGCGGCGGACGTAGGCGACGAGAAGTGGGATGAGGATTATTGGCCAGCCTCCGGTCTCGAGCCAGCTGGAAAACCAGATTCTCTGACCACCGCGGAGGAAGTAGAGGCGCATGATGAGAGGGCCGCCGCAGTTTCCGATGGCGAGTATGACACAGTTGATTATCAGAAAAATCTTTTTCTGGGAGACGACGGTGGTTTGGTCTTCCATTGATGAATGAGGATTCTGAAATTTCTCTCGTTTTTTTTTTTTTTGGAAGATCAAAATGGTGAGACGATTGCCCAAATCTAAGGGTCAGAGATCTGGGACCTGGACAATGAAGCAGTCGAATGATCAAGTATATATGAATACAACCGAGGATTATATAGTATTTTACTTCTATTATTACACAAACAACGTTAATCTGCAGTTGTTCCTCGTTGTGCACATTTTATTAAATGATCCTATTCATTCCTATTTAATATATACTTATTTTTAATACTTTTATTTATATATATATATATATTCTAGTTTTAATACTAGGAGTTTAGTTTTTCAACTAAAATATTCGACAATAATGTATTTAGTTATTATTCAAAAACAATAAATGAATCTCTGATAAGATGTTATTTTTGACAGATTCAATCAAACAAAGAAAATAAAAGCGATATTTTCCAAAGAATCACTAAACACTTTATTGATAATTGATACTTATACAACAATGAGAGTCGACTTCAACAACTATAAACGTGAAATTAGTAACTGACTAACAAACTTCTAAGAAATAGGAACTAAACAACTAATTAAGATAACTAAATTCGACTCAGTCTGTCAACGATTAATTCAAATTATTCAACAAACACTCCCTTAAACTGAAATTTTTATATTATCAGTTTAAAATAAACTTCCAGACTTATTCTCCAGCAAGCTGCTAACACGTACCAATCAATTTGTGTAATTTGAAGAATGTTGGACATTTCAGTGGCTTAGTAAATAAATTTGCAACTTGGTTTTCACTTTCGACAATAAGCAAGATTAAGTATCCCATCTTTCGTAAGATCTCTGAGAAAATGAAATCTCACATTAATATGTTTGCTTCGTCCATGTAAGACGAGATTTTTGGACAACTTGATTGCTGAGTTATTATCACAAAATATTGTAATAGGCTCCTGATTGTTGTGATGATGCTCTTCAAGAACATTCTTCAACTATGTAGCTTGACATATATATATATAGTTTAGTTTTTAAAAATGAGTATAGTTTTTCAAGTAAAATCTTCAACAATGATGTATTTAGTTATTATTCAAAAACAATGAAATTAAATACACTCCATTCGAAATGCAAGAAAAATTAAATAATGTATTCATATATATATATATATATAATGTATTTTAGTAAAGTAAATAATGTATTTGTTGAAATACATCATTGGCATTGCTCAAATACATTATTCACTAAATGATACTCCATATTTTATGCGTGTCTCACCGTCTAAAAAAATACAATCTTCTATAAAGGGCGTTTCTCACAAAAACCATTTATATATAACACAATGTTTAATATATGAGAAAATATAATATAGTTATCACGTCATTAATAATTTTTAACAAACGAATTTTGTTGTCCGAATGAATTTTTTCAAATCAAGAACTCAATAACTTTTTTCTTTTTTTTTTTTTTTTGAGTAGAAAGAACTCAATAACTTAGTAGTAAATCAGCTCAATTAAGTTGCTAATTGTAGTCGTAATCCGACCCAAATATAAAATCATATAAAATGTTTCCAATGAAGAAAATGATGAGACAATTGAGGGATTAGTCCACGTGTGAAGTTTATACAGGAAAAGGTTAAGGAGAGTGAATATATGGGCAAATGGCAATCATTGAGCTTCACTAGACACATTTGTCCTTGCCTTAATCAATAAAATATGCCATTTTCTTAAATTAATTTATAATTTAATCAGTCTAAATCTCGGACCACTATTAAGTAGTCAGTCAACACAGCAATTTGGCGTTTCCGCAGGATAAGGTTTTTTTGTCTCTCTAAAAAATAAAAGGTCGATTTCATCATCCTGTGTAGTTTGAATTTTCAAAGTGGTGCTGCTATTCATACTACAAAAGTCTCTTTGCATTATAAATTGAATAAAATAATTTTTATTTATGAATCAACAAAAATATATTTTATTAAATCCCGAGACCTATTACGAATGTTAATTTAACATGATATATGTAAGGTGACTCAATTAAATCAAAAACATAAAAATATTTGGGCCCGAACAAATTTGATTTGATATAGTTTGCAATTAAGTGACTCGAGATTCGGTAGGATTGGGCCAAGTCAAACAAATTAATTTGATTGATTCCATTAATTTTTTTATTTATATTATTTATGAAAATCATATTACTAATTATATTTTTAATATTAAAGATCATATTTCTAATTCAGTTTAAATCATATAATTGTATCTAACTCATGTTTTCTTAATAGACAATTAATCATTAAAAAGTTATATATATATATATATAGAGTAGTGATCATATAATAATAGAATTTCCCGTGCTAAATGAGAAAATATCTCAGCCGTTTAAAATCTCAATCGACGGCACAAATTAAGCCCGTCCCTTCCAATTTTCGATGCATATTTTGCACATACTCAATGCATAAAAGGGTAAGATAGTAACTGTCTTCTCTATTTAGATCTAAACACACTATCTCTCCTAATTTTCTCTTTCCCCCCATTATAATCAAACGATTATATCTTTCTCGATTCAAATCTATTTTTACGAATCATATATCAAATTAAACGTATTCTTACGACGATTCATATGATATCCATATTGAATATGTTAAATTTAGAAGATTCGCACAAAAATCTTGATTTCATATTCAGCTGGTATATGTTCTTCATTATATTTACGTTCAGGATAAAAAAAATGCATCAATTACGCATAAAAAATGTTTCTAAATATTTGCATTTTTTGCATCAAAATGATGCATTATTAACTTGAATAAGATGCATTTTTATTCTAAAGCACATTCATTTTTGTATTCATATTGAGTGCATTTTTTGCATTTATATGCTGCAATTTTATGCCTAAAATATTGCATTTCTTACATTGAATGTATGCATATTATGTTTTATGAACCGCACGAAATGAAATTCTAGAATATCTATTTTTTTACATTTTTACCCCTTTTATACATTGACTATGTGCAAAATATGCATAAAAAATTGGAATGGATGGGCTTAATCTGTGTCCTCGATTGAGATTTTAAACGGCTGAGATCTTTTCTCATTTAGCACCAGAAATACTATTATCACCTAATCACTACCCTATATATATATATATATATATATATATATATATATATATAGAGTAGTGATCATATAATAATAGCTTTTTCCATGCTAAATGAGAAAGAATCTGGATCCTTTATTTTGTTGATCCAATGGTTGTGATAATTCAGGATTTATTGAATAAATAAGGTAATTAGGGTATCTTAGTAATTTAGCCTTTAGTCTAAACATTCTCTCTCCTAATTTTCTCTTTCCTCCCATTATAATCAAATGATTATATCTTTCTCGATTCAAATCTATTTTTTACGAATCATATATCAAATTAAACATATTTTTATGACGATTCATATGATATCCATATTGAATATGTTAAATTTAGAAGATTCGCACGAAAATCATGATTTTATATTCAGCTGGTATATGTTCTTCATTATATTTACGTTTAGGATAAAAAATGGATCAATTACGCATAAAAATGTTCCCAAATATCTGCATTTTTTTGCATCAAATGATACATTCTTAACTTGAATAAGATGCATTTTTATTCTAAAGCATATGCATTTTTGTATTCATATTGAGTGCATTTTTTGCATTGTTTATATGTCGCAGTATTATGCCCAAAATATTGCATTTTTTACATCGAATGTATGCATATTATGTTTTATGAACTGCACGAAATAAAATTTTTGAATATATAATTTTCACATTTTTACCCTTTTATGCATTGAGTATGTGCAAAAAATGTACCGAAAATTGGACGCGATTTGTTTAATCTGAGCCGTCGATTGCAAATATTTAATGGCTCAGATTTTTTCGCATTTAGCACGGGAAATCCTATTATCACCTAATCACTACCCACATATATATATATATATATATATATATATATATAGGGGGCTGATCTGGTGAGAATAGCCCTTATCATGAGAAATGAGAATAAATCTCGTTCATAGATTTGACAACATCAACGATTCAGATTACATAAGAGCTTTAACAAAAAACGCGGCATAATATCCTCATTTTACTTCATTAAAGGGCAACATAGTCATTACGAACGTACAGGGCGCAAAAGTTATGTTTTGTTCATTTTATGTATTATATAATTCATTTTATCTTAGTTATACTTCATTTTATCTCAATTGCGAATCATTATAAAATAACTTCGATTCGAATTTTGATGTTACACGTGACATGCATTTTATCATAGCAGTTCTTCATTATATGTTAGTTATTCTTCATTTTATCTCAATTGTGATTCATTATAAAATAAATTTGATGTGAATTTTGATGTTACACGTGACATGCATTTTATCTTAGCAGATCTTCATTATATCTTAGTCATTCTTCATTTTATCTCAATTGTTGTTCATTATAAAATAAATAAAATAAAATAAAATTAATTTTTTTAAAAAAAATGATTTCAATTCTCTTCATTTTATCTCCTATATACATCATTAAAAGAAAAAAATCAAATTTTTAGAAACAGTTCTCTTCATTTATCTCCTCTATACTTCATTAAATGGAAAAAATTAAATTAAATAAAAATAAAATCAATTTTTCGGAAAAAATATTTCAGTTCTCTTCATTTTATCTCCTATATACATCATTAAAAGAAAAAAAATCAAATTTTTAGAAACAGTTCTATTCATTTTATCTCCTCTATACTTCATTAAATGAGAAAAATTAAATTAAATAAAAATAAAATCAATTTTTCAGAAAAATATGTTAAGTTCATTTTATCCATTTAAAACTTCATTAAATTAGAAAATTCAATTAAATAATAATAAAATTTAATTTAATTTTAGAGTATTGAATGACTCAACAAGGCAATCGAAATCTTATGAAAAATCGAAAAGAAAAAGAATTACACATTCAAATATGTAATAATGAAGTTCGCGGAGGATAAAATGTAAATGGAAATTATTTGAGGGAGATACCATCAAGCTAAATGTCAATGATACCCTTAAATATGTAATAATGAAGTTCGCGGAGGATAAAATGAAGACGGAAATTATTAAAGCATGACCGCAGATCTTGTGAAATCAAAGGCTGAGATTTATTCTCATTTCTTACATTAACATCTATTCTCATATGATCTAACCTCTATATATATATATATATATATATATATATATATATATATATGGAGTAGATCACATAATAAAAATTAGTTTGTGCTAAATAGGAATGAATCTACACCATTCATCTAAAAATATCAATAGTTGAGGTTAAAATATTTTTCCAGATTTTATGCTTTTTTGCTTTATAAATCATGCTTAATCGAATTAAGCACGATTTATAAAGCAATTAAGCACGAACGGAAATTATGCTTAATTTTTTAACCTTTATGCTTTAATCTCAACTATTGATGCTATCAATCCAATGACTGAGATTCATTCCTATTTAGCATAAACTTTAATTTTAGCACTTGAG
>JAPKLW010000174.1:41345-126720 GCA_026898455.1 Plectranthus barbatus
ATATAGGATAGTGATTAGGTGTTGAAACCGCTGAGAGGGCCGGTGATGCTATTAAACTTGCTGAGGCCTTGGAGTCCATTTCCCTAGATAACGACATAAATTAAGGGGGAATCCAACCTGGAGTTTTTGAGCTTGAAGATGAAGAACCTTCAGAAATAGCTCTAGAGAGAGAGGAAACGACAGATCATGAAGATCTAACTGGCGAGTTAGAAACTGATGGTGCTGGAATTGAAGATCAAAGAATTGATGACATCATCACACTAGTTCCTGAAGGATCATAAGCTAGAGATGTGCAATCCATAGGAAGACTAGTTCCAGATCAAGAATCAGTTTTAGAGAGATAAATCGTGCCCGAAGACTTCCATCTCACGGACGTGCCAATCGCTGTAATATCTATTCAAGAGTCGTTAGTCAAATCAATCGAAGTTAGTGAACTTCATGACCAAAATGGTTGAAACATCATCCAGAAGATGGTATGCTAGATGATGTTGCAAATCCAGTTCTAACAAGGCAAGGAAGTGCTATACTCACTTGTTATATTTCCTAATCAGAGCCGACAAAGATTTGAGAAGTGTTGCAATCGTCATATTGGATCACTACTATTCAGGAAGAGATGTTAGAGTTCACCCACAATAATGTCTGGTACTTAGTTGATAGACCTACACATCATCCAGTGATAGGTACTAAGTGGGTTTTCGAGAACAAGCGGAATGAAGCCGATAATATAGTCAGAAACAAGCTAAGGGATATGCGCAATACGAAAGCATTGATTATGATGAGACCTTTTCACTAGTAGCCAGACTGGAAGCAATCAGACTCTTCCTAGCCTATGTAGCATATCACAACTTCACTATCTTTCAGATGGACGTGAAGAGCGTCTTTCTAAATAGAAAACTCAAGAAGGAAGTATATGTTGAACAACCTCCTGGCTTTGAACAAGTTACCAAAGTCTACAAACTGAGGAAAGCTTTTTAAGGGTTAAAGCAAGCTCCACGAGCTTGGTATGAGACCTTATCTCAGTTCTTGATGAAGAATGACTTCAAGAAAGGGAAGATCGACATGAATCTCATCTTTATTAAAGATGCTGAAGACATACTCCTTGTTCTGATCTACATTGATGAATTCGCCTTTTGATCCAGAAACTCATCTCTTTGCGAGAAGTTTGCCCAGGTCATGCAAAACAACTTCTAAATGAGCATGATGAGAAAGATGACATACTCCTTGTTCTGATCTACATTGATGAATTCGCCTTTTGATCCAGAAACTCATCTCTTTGCGAGAAGTTTGCCCAGGTCATGCAAAACAACTTCTAAATGAGCATGATGAGAAAGATGACATACTTCGTAGGACTTCAAGTTCATCAGTCCTCAGAGGGCATACTCATACATCAAATGAAGTATGCAAAGGATGTCATCAACAAGAATTGTCCAGAAAAGACAAACACACTCAAAATTTTTATGAGCACAAATGTAATACCCTGTGTAATATTCAACCTTGTATAAATTATTCGGATTTAATAAAGAAAGAATTTCACCAATTTAAGGAAGTAGAAGTTATTTGTGTATGTTGGAGAATTAAACCTCGTGATTGAGATTGGTTATTTTGTTAATCTTGGAGGAATTTTCCAAGAATTATTTTAAATTGAGAGGGAATAGTTCATAGATTATGAATTATGAAATATTGGGGATCTATACTAGAGTTTTAAGGGATTTTGGTTGAAATAAATATAGATACATGTATATTATACACATTAGCATTTTCATATAAATAGGAAGAGAATTATAACTCCTAGCTTTTTACACCTTATGTTATATCCTAGAGAGAGAAAGAGTGAGAGAAAGAGCAAGAAACCCACTCCCAACACCTAAACCCGTCAGCCCTATTCCCGGCCCGTTTCCGGCCAGCTCCGGCCACCCCCGACCGAACCACCACCATCTCCGTGTAGCCTGTTCCGCGAGTTTCGATTTGATATAGGGTAGACGTCGTGGGGTGGAGTATCGACGGAGTTATTAAGGAGAGAAGTCAAGTCGCCGGATTTTGGGGTGAGTGATTTCAAGAATTTATAACTCGTTGAATCGGATACAAACGTGAATTTGGTTGATTGGAACGTGTTCCTGTTGTTGTAGGGAGCATTCGGACGTCAAGAGAGTCGATTTTACTCGCCAGAAATTGCCGCCGCCGCCGTGACGAGAGTTTTCCGGTGAGCTCATTTCCAACCCCCATTTCTTACATTTAATCGGTGTTTGAGGCTAGAATCGAGATCTAGGAAGCTTAGGGACCTTAGAAATGTTATTGCATGCATCATTGGAGGTGTAGAGAGGCATTTCCGTCGCTCTTGCAGGTTTCTGACGAAGTTCGCGAAGAAGATGATCTGTGTCGATCGACACAGGAGTCTGTCGATTGACACAGAAGCTCGATCGAGAGTTGGTCGAGACCCATTTGTGTCGATCAACAAGGTTTGTGTCGATCGACAGGGCTGGTCGACATGGGTGAGTCGACAGGAGTTCAGCCGAGGGAGGATCGACACATTTGTGTCGATCGACATAATGTTGTATCGATCGACACAAGGGTTGTGTCGATCAACAGAGCACAAGTCGACAGAGGCATATCGACTGGACAAGGCTGTGTCGACCAAGGGGTATGTCGACCGACACAGAGCCCTGTTGGTCGATACAGAGGCATGCTAGGAGGAGTCGAATTATAATTTCTATCCAATCCTATCTCTTGCTAAATCTCGATTGATGTTGATTAAGATAATTCTTATCCTAGATCATCCTACCTAACCTATGGCCTTATGATTGTAGGAAACTGAGTTGGAAGGACAAGCTCATACTAGCGGAAGGACATCTAGCCTATAAGCCAAACACAAGGTGGGAAACTATTTCAGTATAAAATCAAATGTGTGGTTTTACCTTTTTAAAATGTGTAAACTGCTTTGTTTTAAATTGAGAATTGCTATGCATGTCTTTTTGTGCTATTATATCTGTCCTCTGTTGAATGCTAACAACAGAGAGTTATTAATAAGACAAGAACCGTGTACTAGATGTGCATGCGCTACTCTTATTAACTGTGAAGGTTAGCTACCTTAATATGCAAGTTTGGGTGAAATGGTAGTGACCTTAAACCCTGGAAAGAATTGTGATGGGTGAAATGGTAGTGACCTTAAACCCTGTGAGAAAGTGAATGATTATAAATACGATCGGATCTCGAAGTGTATTCCGAGATTAGTGCACTTAGACGATAGTGAGTCGAATGTTAAATCATTCCTAACTATTCATCGTAACTTGGAAGTGGACCAGCTTCCAGTTACAAAAATGATAACATATATAATAACATGTTTTAGATGCGCACAAAATAAAATGTTTTTAGATAGCACGGTTCCTTTCAACAAAACCCCGTGTCTATCTGTGTGAGTTGCATAGCATATCTCCTATATAATGTACGTTTTCGGGCATGTTTCTCATTGGGTACATTAGTACTCAGCCCCTCGTATTATTTCTAAAATACGCAGGTTGAGCGGCATGGATGGGCGAGCAGGGGTGTAAACAGAGCAGCTGACTTTTGTAAACTTATAGATCCTGAGATATGCATCTCCATATGCATATCTCCGCCACGCATCACACACGCTGCTACACTCTCTGATTTTTCCCTTCCCAGTTCTGAATACTGTTTAAATGCTTTTACTTAAACTTATGACTCGAAGTACGATTTGTTTTATTTTCTGAATTTTTTTTGGTTACTTAAATCTTTCGCTCGTCTACTTATTTGAGTAAAGAAATGCTTGACAAAACCTGAAACATCAAAGTGACGTGACCCCAAATCGGGAAGGTCCGTTGGGGGCGTTACAAAGGTGGTATCAGAGCGAGAGTTTTTGAAAGTTTTAAATGATTTTCAAGTATTTTGAAACTTCGAGTCTTAGAAGTGTTTAAAATTTTGAAAGTCGTGTGAAGTGTTCGCTCATGTTTACACCCTACTCCATCCTACGCCATCTGAGGTACGTGTTTAAAAGCTTAAAAGTTTAAAATTCAAAGTTTCCCCTGCTTGCAATTTAAGTACAATTTGAATGTTTTGAAAACATTGTGAACGTTTTGAAAAGTAAATTGAGGAATTGAAGGAATTGGTTTCATGTGAGATATGGAAAGAGTTATTTTGAGTTGAATCGATTTCGTGTTAAGCCTGAGTGCTAACATTGACTGTGATGAAGTGGTATGAGGTGTTAAGTTTGAAAAAGTATTTGATTTATGAGAGTTGTAAATTTTTATGAATTGAGGAGGTTTTGCTATTTCCGAAAAGTTGAAAGTAATTTCTATTCGACACTCATGAGGTGACCCTTTTCTAGAAATGTGGGTTAAATGTGAGTTGATTGTGAATTTAAAATTTTTGCAAGGAGTTAAACTTGATGTTCTGGCTATAGATGTGCTAGTTGAAATGAGTTGTATTTTGATGTGTAAGGATGAAGTGAACTGATTATTGAACATAGAATTTTGACCTTCTGTGGTGAAATTGAAAATTTCTGTGAACTGTAAAATCCCGTAATTGGGTGAGTGTGCAAAATGCACGAGGTTAGTTGATGTTAAGTGTGCAGAATGCACAAGGAGCCTGGCAAGTTAGTCGAGACTCGAGTGAGTGTGTCTTTTAGCGCGAGGATTCGTTAGGCCCTCGGCACAGTGTATCGGAGACCAGTAGTTGTCCCGAGACACAGAGTTGCGCATGTTTACATTATTTATGACCCCAGACTGATCGTTTGACGTTGTTGTTGTGACAGATGGACCCTAGGAGCGCAACATTTCGTTTTAGGAGCTACCCACCATTCGAGGAGGACAATTTGCCTAACACGTTGATGGAGTATTGGAATTTTTGGAGACAGGCGAGGGGACAGGGCATCACAAATGCAGAGGCTATGGAGAGGACCACGGAGTTGATGCCGTCGAGGTGGACTAGTCGGACACTGGAGCTAGCCAGAGTTCATCGTAATCAGCGGACTGGTACCCGAGGGAGTTTTCAGACTTTTATGGCTGCTCTCATTCAGGAGGCCGTTTTGGTCGAAGGTGCGTCACCAGCATCTTTGAGGAGTACGCAGGCGTCAGCGACAGGTGAGGCACCGCAGTCGGGGCCTAGACCTGCCTTATCTTCTATAGCACAGATGGTAGTACCATCCGAGCATCGATCGGGGGGATCAGTCGGTCCTTACTTCGACCCCGTGGGATCCTCAGGGTATGTTGATTACCAGGTAGCATTGCAGCAGTCGTCGCCGCAGTGGATGCCAGCTCTACCGCCTGCACCATCTATGACTCAGGTTCCACCTGCACCTGCATCCACGTCACGTCCGAGGGTACGCTCTACACCGTGCATGCTCGTAGCAGCTTATGCGTCGCCCCAGCATGGATTACAGCAGGGAGGAGCGTATGATCCGTATGCATGGTGTGATTTTTCCACAACTTCAGTTCAGTATCCACCGATGCAGCAGGATCCGACCTTGCCTTATGGATATCAGGATCCACCTGCACCAGTAGTTCAGCAGCCGTAGAAGGACTTGGGAGGGCCCAGCGGGGCCAAGCCGGTACATGACTACGGTTGGGATAGTGCCGAGATGTGAGGAAGACCACTAGTGGTTATGAGGACATGTTCGGAGGTCATGGGATTGCTTATGGCCATGGGACGAGACAGGACCTATCTGTCTATCCAGCGATACCGAGAGCAACCGAGGGAGGAGGATGGCAGCTCGGGATAGGGGTAAGATGCCAATGAAGATGGAGGATGAGGAGGAGGAGGAGGAGGAGGATCCATCTGAGATCCGAGTGAGAGTTGCACGAATTTATTACTGGTTGCTTTTACTCAGATTTGGACATTTCGTTGATGCTTGTTGTACCCTATTTATGATTATGTTCTGGACAGAGACTGAGGTTTAGTAGTTATTAAATCTTGTTATTATTGGTGATTGTATTTTCCTGATTGTATCGGATTGGTAGCATGTGAGACTTTCTTGGGTTGTTAACGATTGTTATTTGGGATTTATCTGGTTTTGAATGTTCGTGGGTTGTTAAAAGTTTTGAGTGAATATTGAATGGATGATATGATTCCAAGATATGATGAATGTTACTATATGAGAATATTATGGAATTGCTAAATGGATGTTGTTTTGCAGTGAAAGGTAATGGAATTTATTGATCAAGGAAGAGGAAGAGGCCGAGGAAGAGGTCAGAGGGGCAGAGGTCGTGGGAGAGCTAACCCACAACCTGATTACGAGAATCCAAACTGGGAGGAAGTCCCCATCAATCAAGGATATGAGGAGTATGAGATCATCTCCGATGAGGAAGGCCCAACCGATCAACATGGTCAATTCCCACCACCACATGGGTTCGCACCTGAAATCTCTTCAGTAAAGTGGGTAGAAACCTTCAGGAAGCAACAACCTCCCACTTTTGATGGGACAGGAGGCCCATCAGCTGCAGAAGACTGGGTAAGAGTGCTTGATAACTGCATGTCCTACCAACTGAAGGGGAAGGCGAACCGATGGTGGGAGACATATGTGAAGTCCGTCGCACCAGCAGAAATGGATCATTTGAGCTGGGAGAGATTTAAGGAGGCCTTGTTCTAGAAATACGTTCCGAAGCAGTATCGAAAGGAGAAAGCAGTAGAGTTTTTCCTGTTCGAACAGGGAAAACTGACAGTGGAGGAGTACGACACCAAGTTCGGTGAACTACTTCAGATGGCTCCGCATCTAGCAGACACACCACAGAAGATGGCGGAAAAGTTCAGGGATGGGTTGTGCGAAGAAATCCGCACACAGCTGGCAACTATGAAAGGGCTGAGTTATCAAGAGTTGTTGAGCAATGCTCTGGACATTGAGGCATCCAGGAACATGAAGAGACTGCCGGAGTGGGGAGCACAGGAAGTGCAGACCCCAGCTCCAATTCAGAAAAGGAAGTGGGAAGAGCCGCCAAGGCAATTCGTGCAAGGGCAAGGCAGCCAGAAGCGCCAAGATCAGGGCAGACAACAGAACTTCCAAGGGAGGTACGGCAATCAGAATTTCCAAATGAACAATCCCCAACCATTTCCGAGGCGTGAACAGAGGGATATTGGTCAGCAGAACTCTCCGGGATACGGGAAGAGACACCCGGGGTATTGCCGACGAGGGGAAGTGAGATGTTTTAACTGCAATGGTCTAGGGCACTATGCTCATCAGTGTGCCACACCCCAAACAAGAGGAGATAACCGCCCGCACTTCTAAAGACCGGCGAATCAACAACTTAGAGCCATCAGAGGACATCGCCAGCCATGGAGAGGCAATGCCGGAAATCGAGGAGGCAGCAAATAGGGCTATCAGGCTCCACCCCGAAACCAAGGGGGCAACCAACAGGGTGATGAAGGCCAGCAGAGGAGAGCCCAGGCCTATGCCTTAGACGGTAATCAGGATGATGGCAATCTGGCAGGTATGGGATGCGTTAATAATATACATGTTATGGTGTTATTCGATACGGGAGCATCGCATACTTTCATATCATCTACATGTGTTGAGGCACTAGAACTTAAGGTAGAAAAGAATAGTCAGGACTTGAACGTAGCAATACCTTCTGGAGAAACCACTATCTCTACCTTAGTGTGCCGAGACTTGAGAATCAAGCTTGATGAGAATGAGATTCAAGTAGCGGAGTTGAATGTACTGGATATTCACGACATAGACATAATCCTAGGAATGGATTGGTTGTCTGAGAATAAGGCGATGATTTTGTGTCGCGAGAGAAGAGTGATCATTCCACGGCAAGGGAATGAGGAGGCATTCGTGCATGGATTCAAGAAAAAACAAAGGGTGCCAGTAATCTCTGCAATTCAAGCAACGAAGTTGTTGCGTAAGGCAGGGAATCAAGCCTTCCTGGTATATCTGGAAGGAGAAGAGAAACCAGAGCTAACGGTACAAGATGTACCGATTGTAAGAGAATTTGAAGATGTATTTCCGAAGGAACTAACAGGGTTACCACCAGACAGACAGGTGGAGTTCACCACTGACATGGAATCGGGTGCGACACTAATTTCTAAAGCGCCGTACCGCATGGCTCCGAAGGAACTGCAAGAACTGAAGGTCCAACTTCAAGAGCTGTTGGATATGGGATATATTAGGCCGAGCGTGTCACCATGGGGTGCACCGGTTCTATTTGTGAAGAAGAAGGATGGGTCGATGCGTATGTGCATTGATTACCGAGAACTGAACAAGTTAATGCTGAAGAACAGATACCCATTACCAAGGATCGATAATCTATTCGATCAGCTCAAGGGAGCAAAGGTATTTTCCAAGATTGATCTGCGATCAGGATATCATCAGTTGATGATCCGGAATGAGGATATTCCGAAGACAGCGTTCAGAACTAGATACGATCACTACGAGTTCGTGGTAATGCCATTTGGACTCACGAATGCTCCTGCAGTATTTATGGATCTGATGAATCGAGTATTTCACCCCTATCTTGACAACTTCGTGTTGGTGTTCATCGATGACATTCTGATTTACTCGAAGGGCGAAGTGGAACATGAACAGCATCTGAGAACAATATTGCAGACCCTGAGGGATGAGAAGTTGTATGCCAAATTCAGCAAGTGTGAATTTTGGTTGAGAGAAGTGGCATTCTTGGGTCACATCGTGTCGGCTGATGGAATCAAGGTAGATCCAGCCAAGATTCAGACAGTGATGGACCGGAAGTCACCAACTACGCCGAATGAGATTCACAGTTTTCTAGGTTTAGCCGGTTATTACCGCAGATTCATTGAGGGTTTATCCAAGATTGCGAAGCCGATGACTCAGTTACTGCAGATGGGTGTAAAGTTTGTGTGGTCTGCGGAATGTGAGGAGAGCTTTCAGAAGTTGAAACAACTACTAACAACCGCACCAGACTTAGCGGTGCCTGAATCAGATAAGAACTTTGAGGTTTACACGGATGCATCTAAGAATGGGCTAGGCTGTGTATTAATGCAGGACGGTAAGGTGATAGCTTACGCGTCAAGACAGTTAAGGCCGCATGAAGTGAACTACCCAACTCATGACTTAGAGTTAGCAGCCGTGATCCATGCATTGAAAATTTGGAGACACTATCTCTATGGGGTGAAGTGTGCCATATTCACAGATCACAAGAGTTTGAAGTACTTCTTCGAACAAAAGAATCTGAATATGAGGCAGAGAAGATGGTTAGAACTCGTGAATGATTACGATTTAACTATCAACTATCACCCAGGCAAGGCTAATTCAGTGGCAGATGCCTTGAGCAGGAAAGGAGAGGCTCAACTAGGCTGCATGCTTACGAGGGAAAGCAGACTAATCCGGGAATTCGAGAAGCTCAGTCTAGAGATGATATCGCCTTCAGAAAGGAAAAGATGTGAATTAACAACTTTGACAGTAGTGCCAGATCTGAGGGAAAGAATAGTTGAGGCACAGAAAGAAGACGCAAAAATTGAGAAGTTACGTCAGAAACTGAAGGATAAGCCAGTGGGGGAGTACCGGGAGGCATATGACAGTTGAGGAGTGAGATTTTGAGCGAGGCTCATGACACACCGTATACCGCTCACCCAGGAAGAACTAAAATGTATCAGGATCTGAAAACCAAGTACTGGTGGGACGGTATGAAGAAGGATGTGGCCTTATACATGGAAAAATGCTTAGTCTGTCAACAAGTTAAGGCGTTACATCAACGGCCGTATGGAAAGTTGCAACCGTTAGACATCCCCGAATGGAAATGGGAACATATCACCATGGACTTTGTTACGGGATTGCCGAAGTCACAAAAAGGGAACACGATGATATGGGTCGTGGTGGATCGTCTGACGAAAAATGCTCACTTCTTGCCGATCAAAGTGAATATGGATCAGATAAATTGGCTCAGATTTATGTCCAAGAGATAGTCAGACTGCACGGAGTGCCGAAATCTATTACATCTGATAGAGATGCGAAATTCACATCTCGATTTTGGATGAGTTTGCAGCAAGAATTGGGGACTCGCCTGAATTTCAGTACGACGTTTCACCCTCAATCAGATGGGCAATCTGAAAGGACAATCCAAACTCTCGAGGATATGCTAAGGACAGTGATCTTAGATCGAGGAAGCAGTTGGGAGCCGATTTTGCCTCTGATAGAGTTTGCCTACAATAATAGTTATCAGGCAACAATCGGAATGACTCCCTATGAGGATCTGTACGGAAGAAAATGTCGTTCGCCTCTATATTGGGATGAGGTAGGAGAACGAAGAGTTATTGGACCGGACGCGGTAAGTGAGATGATTGGAACAGTCCGGCAAATCAGAGAGAGAATCAAGGGAGCACAGAGTAGGCAGAAGTCCTATGCCGATTCAAGGAGGGCCGAATTATATTTTGAAGTGGGGGACAAGGTGTTCCTCAAAGTTTCACCTTCCAGGGGAATAGTGCGTTTTGGAATGAAAGGTAAACTGAGACCGCGCTATGTGGGACCTTATGAGATACTCGAGCGCATCGGTCTAGTAGCCTACAGACTCGAACTACCTCCGAGTATGGGAAATATCCATAACGTATTCCATGTGTCTCAGCTGAGAAAATATGTTTACGATCCTAGACACGTGATACGACATGAGGAAGTGGTTCTGAGCCTAGACCTACAGTATGAAGAACGGTCGAAAGCCATATTAGACCGTAAGATGCAAGAGCTCAGGAATAAGTCAATTTCGCTCGTAAAGGTGCATTGGAGCCACCATGGGCATGAAGAAGCAACCTGGGAGCTGGAAGACAAGATGAAGGAGAGATATCCCGAGCTTTTCGAAGTCTAGTAATTTTCGGGACGAAAATTTTTATAAGGGTGAGGGGATGTAATACCCCGTGTAATATTCAACCTTGTATAAATTATTCGGATTTAATAAAGAAAGAATTTCACCAATTTAAGGAAGTAGAAGTTATTTGTGTATGTTGGAGAATTAAATCTCGTGATTGAGATTGGTTATTTTGTTAATCTTGGAGGAATTTTCCAAGAATTGTTTTAAATTGAGAGGGAATAGTTCATAGATTATGAATTATGAATTATTGGGGATCTATACTAGAGTTTTAAGGGATTTTGGTTGAAATAAATATAGATACATGTATATTATACACATTAGCATTTTCATATAAATAGGAAGAAAATTATAACTCCTACCTTTTTACACCTTATGTTATATCCTAGAGAGAGAAAGAGTGAGAGAAAGAGCAAGAAACCTACTCCCAACACCTAAACACGTCAGCCCTATTCCCGGCCCATTTTCGGCCAGCTCCGTCGACCCCCGACCAAACCACCACCATCTCCGTGTAGCATGTTCTGCGAGTTTTTATTTGATATAGGGTAGACGTCGTGGGGTGGAGTATCGACGGAGTTATTGAGGAGAGAAGTCAAGTCGCCGGATTTTGGGGTGAGTGATTTCAAGAATTTATAACTCGTTGAATCGGATACAAACGTGAATTTGGTTGATTGGAACGTGTTCTTGTTGTTGTAGGGAGCATTCGGACGTCAATAGAGTCGATTTTACTTGCCAGAAATTGCCGCCGCCGCCGTGAGAAGAGTTTTCCGGTGAGCTCATTTCCAACCCCCATTTCTTACATTTAATCGGTGTTTGAGGCTAGAATCGAGATCTAGGAAGCTTAGGGACCTTAGAAATGTTATTGCATGCATCATCGGAGGTGTAGAGAGGCATTTTCGTCGCTGTTGCAGGTTTCCGGCGAAGTTCGCGAAGAAGATGATCTGTGTCGATCGACACAGGAGTCTGTCGATCGACAGAGAAGCTCGATCGAGAGTTGGTCGAGACCCATTTGTGTCGATCGACAAGGTTTGTGTCGATCAACAGGGCTGGTCGACATGGGTGAGTCGACAGGAGTTCAGCCGAGGGAGGATCGACACATTTATATCGATTGACATAGAGTTGTATCGATCGACACAAGGGTTGTATCGATCGACAGAGCACAAGTCGACAGAGGCATATCGATTGGACAAGGCTGTGTCGACCGAGGGGTGTGTCGACCGACACAGAGCCCTGTCGGTCGATACAGAGTCATGCTAGGAGGAGTCGAATTATAATTTCTATCCAATCCTATCTCTTGCTAAATCTCGATTGATGTTGATTAAGATAATTCTTATCCTAGATCATCCAACCTAACCTTTGGCCTTATGATTGTAGGAAACTGAGTTGGAAGGACAAGCTCATACTAGCGGAAGGACATCTAGCCTATAAGCCAAACACAAGGTGGGAAACTATTTCAGTATAAAATCAATTGCGTGGTTTTACCTTTTTAAAATGTGTAAACTACTTTGTTTTAAATTGAGAATTGCTATGCATGTTTTTTTGTGCTATTATATCTGTCCTCTGTTGAATGCTAACAACAGAGAGTTATTAATAAGACAAGAACTGTGTACTAGATGTGCATGCGCTACTCTTATTAACTGTGAAGGTTAGCTACCTTAATATGCATGTTTGGGTGAAATGGTAGTGACTTTAAACCCTGGAAAGAATTGTGATGGGTGAAATGGTAGTGACCTTAAACCCTGTGAGAAAGTGAATAATAATAAATACGATCGGATCTCGAAGTGTATTCCGAGATTAGTGCACTTAGATGATAGTGAGTCGAATGTTAAATCATTCCTAACTATTCATCGTAACTTGGAAGTGGGCCAGCTTCCAGTTACAAAAATGATAACATATATAATAACATGTTTTAGATGCACACAAAATAAAATGTTTTTAGATAGCACGGTTCCTTTCAACAGAACCCCGTGTCTATCTGTGTGAGTTGCATAGAATATCTCCTATATAATGTATGTTTTCGGGCGTGTTTCTTATTGGGTACATTAGTACTCAGCCCCTCGTATTATTTCTAAAATACGCAGGTTGAGCGGCATGGATGGCCGAGCAGGGGTGTAAACAGAGCAGCTGACTTTTGTAAACTTATAGATCCTGAGATATGCATCTCCATATGCATATCTCCGCCACGCATCACACACGCTGCTACACTCTCAGATTTTTCCCTTCCCAGTTCTGAATACTGTTTAAATACTTTTACTTAAACTTATGACTCGAAGTACGATTTGTTTTATTTTCTGAATTTCTTTTGGTTACTTAATTCTTCTGCTCGTCTACTTATTTGAGTAAAGAAATGCTTGACAAAACCTGAAACATCAATGTGACGCGACCCCAAATCGGGAAGGTCCGTTGGGGGCGTTACAACAAACGTGAGGATCACTCCAGATGAAGAAGGAGAACTATTAGATCCTACCAGTTTTAGAGGCATCATAGGATTCTTGCTCTATTTGACATCCAGCAGACCAGATATTTCTTACGCCGGTTGAGTATGCGCAAGATTTCAAGAAAATCTGAGGAAATCGCACATGAAGGCTGCCGAAAGGATCGTCAGATACCTGAAGTGTACCGAGTCACTAGGAATCTGGTATCCCAAGTGTGACGAGCTAAACCTAATTGGATACTCAGACTTAAACTTTGGAGGATGTTGAATTGATCCAAAAAGAACCAGTGGCACTTGTGAGTTCTTAGGACATAAACTGCTAAACTAGTTCACCAAAAAGCAACACTCAGTTGCAACCTCAACCACTTAAGCAGAATATGTAGTTTCCGCCAGTTGTTGTGCTCAAATATTATGGATCAAGTAGAAACTAAAGGATTATGATGTCAATTTTGGTTGTTGGGAGCTCCAGGACAAGTAGAAGGTCCTAGATATTCATATATATCCTTTAAAAACCATACACTAATTTTATGGAAATATTTTATGAATATACATATTAGTTTGAGAACAATCTCTTGTGTTTTCCAAGTAATCAGTTTTTCCCCCTTGAACATAATCGAGAAATATCTCTCCAATTTAGGGGGGAGATTTTTAGGGCACGCTAGGTAATTAAAGTGTTCAGTTCTTGAGTATTAGATTTTGATAGAATATTCATTATAAACTCAAAATTGACGCTTTACTAGCTTAATAACGGTGGTTTTTGACAACATTGAAAAGGGAGAAATTGTTAGGAAGAATTCCTACCTAATTGTTTTTTATGTGTTAAAAGTTTGTATAGAAACCACCAAGTTAGAAGAGTCTCTAGATTAGCTTAGTTCATGTAAACTTGTAAAGTCCTGTTAGGATATATAAAGTTGTAAAAGAACTGACAAAGCTGATCAAGACAAACTGGGTGGAAATACAAAGCCCCAGTTTGTATCGTGCGGAGTAAGAAGAGACCAGCTACCAGTTTGGAGCCGATGACTTAGAGAAACTGATGGAATACACCAGTCTGGATCACCTCCAATTTTCGAAGTTAGTTCCTACTAGCACGAAGAGACAAAGAGATCAAATCAGAGGAATCACCGAAGATCAGTCCTAAAGAATGGAGACTCATTAAAGACTGATGAAGCATCAACCAGTTCAGATTCCTCGGACTGGCAGAGCCATTCTGACATAAAAGCATAATGTTGACATCTTGTGTCAGAAAAGGACAAAGCAGGTGCCGAACCACAGTAAAAGCGCCCTGTTCCCGTAAAAAAAGAGACACATCAAATTGGACGATGCACAAATATCTTTAAACGGGAACAATTTGAATTACTCATACTTCATCTATAAATACATGAAGTCTCAGAGTAATTAAAGATAGAAACAAGAAAAAGCACCGAAACTCTGCTCAAATGAAAACTCAATAATTTCTATAATTGATAAGCTCATAAAATGACAATGACGTACTTCTCAGGACTACAAGTTCATCAATCCAGCGAAGGGATATTCATCAATTAAAAGAAGTACACCAGGGACCTGATCAACAAATTTCTTCCAGAAAAGACCAAGTCTCTAAGGACTCCTATGAGCACGAGTGTGCAAATCACATTGGACGAAGATGGAGAGTCAGTCGATCCATTAGTGTAGGGTTTGAGTCTACGATGGATAACATGAGTTGCCATTATTAAATTCTTGCCAAGGATCGTTCTTAGGATATCAGGAATAAATTTCAATTAAATAAACCATGCGAACCTATGCATGCTCCTACAAAATTAATTGCAGAGGATGGAATTTAGGAATACCTGATTACAGATCTAGATCGGAGCCAATAACGTTGAAGTAGATCTGGATCTGAATCTGAACAATGGCGTTGGGAGTTGTTCCTACAGATCTGATCTTCTGATCTGTTCCCTTGCTCCTTGGAAATCTGGTGAGGATTATCTACCAAGTTGGATCCGAGATCTGGAGAAATCGACCAGTCTCTCCCTCCGGATCAGCCGCCGCCGTTCTCTCTCAATTTGCTTAATATACTGAATCAATCTTTTGATCTGATAGAGAGAAGGCATATATATAGTGTTAGGGTTTTGAGAAACCCTAACCCTAATGGGCTTGAACAGTTCATGGGCCAGACCAGGGATCAGATGCAAATAATAAAGTGGGCCCTCTTTATTAATTAATACTTCCTTGTTTAACCCAGAACATAATTAATTAATAAAACATTGTTTTAACCTTCACCACGGTAGCAATGCTGACTCACCCCTTTATTACCACGTTATTAGGAACAGGTTGCACCAAACTAACATGATCCACATATTTAAGGTTTTGGACATTAATTAATTAATTTAGCTTATGACAATCAGCCACAATTAATTAATCTCTTATTTCCTGAGTAATATCACTCACTCCTTTTCACTTATGCCTGAATTAAATAATTCAACCTGCAGGGTTTAGTATAATGAACCTTGTGAGCTCCTCAGGGAATGTCACCATCCTGAAACGAATATGCTTACCTAAACGTCCAGCCTAAGCAGGCCACACACAAATTGCCAACACCCAAAAAATACGGGTATAAGAGTACATTTAAGACTCGCCACCATGGTGAATCAAAGTGTGGTCAATCTGTGTGTGCCCCTTATCCTTCAGTTAGGTTTAAGATCATAGGAAGTATGTTAGGGATCTGGCTCATTCATATGTCAATGAGAATGGCACATCCCACTGTTGATCACATCAATACATAACCATGTACCGACACATCAAGTAGCTAGGATAAGCTCACTTATGAACCGATGTGCCGCAGCTTAGACCGACAGCCTATCCAGGGACTGTCTCAGCTGTGATACTATTTATATCTCGCTAGGTCAAACGACTCATATGATCCTTTGTGATCTCCTACACACCATATGGTCATCCCTATAGGCGAGATAATAGGATATTATGGTTCGTTGTATGTTTGTTTCATCAGACAGCAAGCATCGTTGTAGCGACACATATATGAAAACCAGTATACAAAACACTTAATCATATATGCTTTCAGTATACAATCCCAACAATTAGCCTACAGAGGAATCATAGGCTCACTCTTGTACTTGATAGCAAGTGATAAGCTCATATTTCTATTCACTTATTGCATTGTTTTCTCAATTCTTTTATGCATTTTAGTTTGTTTGTATGAATAACTCGAGCATGAGTATATTTTGGAGGGTATGATTCTTGTGGTGCAAGGTTTTGTAGGGAAAATGAAGAAAAAGAGCAAAGTTGGCTAAGAAGATGAAGATTTATGCCACAAAGTGTTCTGTTTCGACTGACGCAGAGAGGATGTCGACCGACGTGCAGAATTCATCTGTGTCGACCGACACAACCTTGTGTCGGTCGAAGCGAGGCTGTCGATGCAGGGACTTTCGAGCGAAGGTTGATCTCGATGGGAGGTTTGTGTCGACCAACGCGAACTTCATCTCGGTCGACGCGCGCGTGTTGAGGGTGGAATTTTGCACGATTTTGAAGGAAGTTGAAGAGGAAAGATACCAAAGGAAGATAAGGACGAATTTGGAGGTGGAAATATCTTATTTTATCAATCCCTACCTTTCAAGAGCACAACCCTACTAGTATATAAACTTTAGTTTAGTTCATTATTAGGGTTCCAGTTTTTCAGTTCTCAGTTTCTAGTTCAATTTGAGTTTTTGTTAGTTTTTTCAAGTATTCAAGGGAATGAACCAAACTCCTTTATTTTTCTTGTACTTCTTTACTTTAATGCAATCTTTAATTTTTTTTAATGTTTAATTTCATTATGCTAGGCTAAAACCTTTTTATCAGATTCTAGGGTTTCTCCATTTGTGATACATGTTCTGATTCGAATTTTTCAAACCCTTTTATTGGTTTAAACTCTTTGTTTTTATTTCAGGTCTATTTTCAATTGAAGGATCGAGAGATGAAGATTGGAATAGGTTTTTGTTATTAATTGATAGACCGAGAGGTGAAAGTTGATAATAGGAAGTGAAAGCTTAATACATTTGATTTTCTGTCCAACAAAGAAGAATTTAATTGTAGGATTAATCTGATTTTTATTAAGGTTGATTAACTTGTATTTTTGAGACCGAGAGGAGATAATCACTAGTTAATAATCTAGGTTTTAATTGTCTGACCAAGGAATTAATTCCACTTTATCCAGATTTTCCACCAAAAGTATATTTTATGGGTTTGAATTATTTGTTTCTTGCATGTTGATCAGATTGGTAGATTTCTCTAGGATGTGTGCTTCTTTATATTTGAATTTCTTTTAAAGTTATTTTCATAAAAACCCAAAACCCCTTTGGATTTGCCCAAACTGAAGATTGAAAAATTACATTCAGTACATGATTTTCCCTCGTTGTACGATCCCTGTGGGTTCGACATACCTTCGGGTTAATTATAAATTTATTTGCCCGTTGCTATAATCTGTGTGCAGATTTTGCATCGATCAAATTAGCGCCGTTGCCGGGGATAGTCAGATGGTGAATTATTACTGTTTTGTTCGAGATTTTCTGGATTAGGTATTATTTTTCTTTTCCCTATTTTTGCATGAGTGTGTGTGTTTTATGTCTGTATCGACCGACGTAGTACTCACATTGGTTGACGCAGAAGTTTTCCACGCCGGTCGACACACTCCCTATGTCGGTCGACGTGCACTGAAATTTTCCTCTTTTTCTGCGCAGGTGCATGAACACGCGAGCCAAGGGAAAAACACTCGAGGCTTTTGTTCCTAAAATCGAAGCAGCTTGCAGGAAAAACAAAAAGAAAGGAAAGGAAAAACAACAAGAGATGGAAGAGAATTAAGAAGCGCCAATGCAGAATATGACTCCCGAGGAGCAAAGGTAGTTTGTGAATGAGGTACAACAATTGAGAGCCCAACTCCAAGCAGCCCAAGAAACTCAGGCAGAACAGGCTGCGAGACTGGCAGAATTGAATGGGAGACAAATAGTGATACCACAAAGGTCTATCTTAGACAGATTTCTTCCCCAACAAGAGGATCTTGAATTCAGGGTGAGGATTGACGCCAACAATTTTAAGTTATGGACTGGGCTGATTCAGATGATGCAGCGGAATCAATATGCAGGGAGGGATGTCGAAGATCCGTACGCACACCTCAAATTTATCGAGGTATGCGATACGGTGAAGCATAATGGAGTATCCTAAGATGCGATCCATATGAGGTTGTTCTCATTCTCACTTCGAGACGAGGCACGATCTTGGTTTGCTAGTTTGACAAAAGTCAGATTGGGACATGGGAAGAACTTCGAGCTGAATTCCTCACAAACTTCTTCCCGCTGAGTCTGTTGTTAAAAAGGAAAGCTGCCATCACACACTTCAGTCAGAGATATGATGAGTCACTCCATGAGGCATGGAAGAGATTCAAGGAACTGTTGAGATTGTGCCCTGATCATGGAATCGACTTGGAGATGTAGGTATGTCACTTCTATGAGGGACTGACTCCACACATGAAGGAGTTAGTCGATGCATCCGCTGGGGGAATATTGATGAAGAAAAGTGGAGCCGAGAGCATGAGGTTACTTGCAGACATGGCTTTGAATAGCCATCAATGACCAACCAAGAGATAGTTACCAGTCAAGCAGTTGAGGCCAAACCGGAATTTGACATTATTGCTTAAGTGACGAAACTCCGAGAGGACATTGGGAAATTGGAAGCAGCTAAAGACATACCTGTTGCTGCAGCTGATCAAAGCATGGCCATAGTCCCTGTGGAAGCTGACTACATCAACCGTGGAGCGAGCAGTTCGTTTGGAGCAGAAGTGAATTACATTGGAGGTGGTTATCAAAATAACTACCGAGGAGGCAACCAAGGCTTTCACTACAACCATGGGAGAACTCACCCTGGTTTTTCTTAAGCTAATGCTTCTGCAGCCGAGCACCCTCCCCCTGGTTTTGATGTAGGTTCCGGAGGAGAGACAGTGGAAAAGAAGAGATCTGTGTTGGAGGAGTCCCTTGACAAATTCATTAAAATCTCTGACAACCGGTTTGGAAAGATGGAAACCGAGGTGAAAGGAATGGCTAATCACATGCAGCTGATGATAAAACATCTTCAGATGTTGGACACCCAATTGAGCCAGATTGCTACCACTCTCAGCAACCAACACAAGCCTAGTCAGCTTCTGAGTGCAACCGAGGTGAACCCGACAAAGGAAAAATCAGTCAATGCAATATCTCTGCAATCTGGGAAGGAGTATGAAGGTCCAAGGAGGCCAAGGAATGAGTTTGGGGGAGAAAGTGAGGAGATTCCCGAGAAGGAACCCTTTGTTTCGACCGACGCAGGCTTCGCGTCGGTCAATGCAGAGGGTCGACATGCAGGAGAAGCGAGCAATGTGGCTGGCTCCACATCGACCGAAGTAGCCTTGCGTCGATCGACACAGACTGGAGACAAGACTGCTGAGATGGAATCCTGCCGGTCGACACACGCTAATGGCAGGACGACCGAGATAGAGGCATATCGGTCGAGACAAAGCCCTGCTCAGGGCAAAAAAGAGAAGGAAAAGGGAGCAGCTGATCTCACTCCTCCGATACCTTTCCCCCAAAGGTTTGCAAAGAAGAAGGAGGACTCCAAATTCACCAAGTTGGTTGAAAATTTGAAGAAAGTGAATATCAACATCCCTTTGGTGGAAGCGCTCCGAGAAATCCCAGGCTACATGAAGTTTTTGAGAAGGTTAATGAGTGAGAAGAAGCAGTTCTTAGAGAATGAGACTGTCATAATACATGAAGAATGTTGCTTAATTCTCCAGAAGCAAATCCCCATCAAAAGATCTGATCCTGGCTGTTTCTCCATTCCAATCGAAATTGGAGGCAAAGAATTTCAGAATGTGTTGTGTGATACAGGCGCAAGCATTAACCTAATATTGTTGTCCATTTACAAGAAACTGGAGATTGGAGAGATGAGATCCACCACAATCACGTTGCAGATGGCAGACCTATCTGTGTCTCGACCTAAAGGTATTGTGGAGGATGTACTAATTAGAGTTGGTTATTTGATCTTTCATGCTGATTTTGTAGTGCACAAGATGAACGAGGATGCCAACACACCAATGATCTTGGGGACAAAATTCCTTGGCACTGTCGGAGTTCTCATTGATTGCTAGAAAGGGGAGATTACTCTTCGAGGTAACGATGAATCATTACCTTTTTCATTGATAAAAACAAAAGAAGAGTGGAGTGAAATCAAGTGGCATCTGCCGAGAAAGTAGAAGAGGAAACACCAGAGGAGGAAGAAGTTGCCATTCGGTGGGAACGAGGCAACGAGGGAGTGAAATCAGCAATTAAGCTACCTCAGTCTAGTTTACCACCATCATCAAAGACCGGCGAGTATTTACAGTAGATTCAAGGGGTCGACGAGTCTGGGCTGGACAGCCTTGGTGAGGTGGATCTGTGACGAGCCACGACGATAAATAAGGCACTACATGGGAGGTAACCCATTAGTTTATTACTTTTCTGATCAATTTTTGTTATTATTTTTGTTTTTGTTCTGTTCATCTCGTTCTTTGTCTCTGAAATAAAAATCGAGGTCTATATCGACCGACGTAGCTGTGTATCGGTGAACACAAATGTGGGCGACGTGGTATACTTGGATCGACACGACGGTCGATGGAGAAGGCTCCACATCGACCAACAAAGAGCCTGCATCGATCGACATGGAGTGCTAGCAACTGAAGTTCACGTAGTTTGAGGTCTGGAACGAAGAAGATAAAAAGTCAGTTTTTGAGGCCAACATTCGAGGTACCATTTCATTCCCTTAGTCTGATTTTCAAACTTATTCACGCTAATTTTCAAATAAGTTTGGAGGGAGGTAGACTAAGGGAATTGAAACGTCAGATGTCCATCCAAATTCTTCTCTTTTGATCCCAACCGTTGAAATCAAGGTTTTCTACCAATCCTTCTGCTATAAATAAGGGTTATTCATCGATGTTTTATTTGCTCGAACCTTAACATTCCTTACTATCTAACCAAATCTCCCTTAAGTTCTCTCAATACTTAACGATGGAACCACCTAAGCTCGCATGACAGAAGAACAGTAGAGTTCAAGCCTCGATGAATGGTGATGTATTCAGAGTACCCACCTTTTTTGGTGTGGTCAAAGAAGGGGAAATATAAGAAAAGAGCATAAGAGATCAGAAGAATGAGCAAGAGGAAATCGAAGAAGCAGTAGAAGGAGCTGAAGAAATCAGAAGATTTCTTCTACCGTTGTCGTCTTCTTCAACAAATCCACGAGGCAAACTGCTCACTGCTCAAAGTGACATGCAAACAACAGGGCATGATCACTTAAAGAGCTCTTCGCTGCATGATGTCCACAAACTGTCTACCAAGACATGCAGACGAATGAGAGAAGAACGAAGGGGGAAATGTGAAAATGGAAAAGGATGTCTTCTTGCTCATCTCAGCGGCAAAATCTTAGAACGGCGTCTCCTTTTCTCTTCCCTGCCTACTTAAAGTGCCTTGCCAACGACTGCAGCACCTTCGAGACTGAGAACTGCTGGAAGACGGCATAGAGGGAAGCTGAAAGCTGGTCAGAATATCAAACTCACTTCCCTCGATGTAGTATTATGCTCGGATGACAGTACCAACAACAGTTCGTTGAAGACCAAGACCAAAGTAGCCTAGTATAGACTAGTAATAGTTCTGTATAGGTTATTGAGTTAGTTTATTCCTCTACTTTTAATGAAAATACTTATATGGATAAGTTGACTTGTTGATGACAATATCTTTTTGTCCAACATATGGTCTTTATCTTTATCGCTGAACTTACACAATCCAGTGTAATCAGCAAGCTTCTCATGCTCTCTTTTATACTCCCTCCGTCCCATATGAATTGTCCACTTTGCTTTTGGCACAATAATCAATGCAAGTAGAGATAGAGGAAATTAGTATTTTATTAGTGAGTGGGTATTATTTTTCTATTTTAAGTAAGTGGACAATTAAATGGGACAGACAAAAAAGGAAAGGTGGACAATTGAAGTGGGACGGAGGGAGTACTTAAGATTTTAAATGCTCTAAACTTACTTGAAATATCTTAATCGAGCAATATCTATTCCAAAAGTTTAAGGGGGAAGATCTTAAGTAGAGTAGACTGAGTTTGAGGGGGAACTTTCTCTGAGTTTATAGACTAATAAATCCTACTTGTAAGAACTCTGAAAGTTTTTCGCTCCTCATTAGCTTAGGTTAGAGATGGCTTTGACCACACCAAAAAGGGGGAAATTGTTAGGAAATTTGTTAGAAATTTCCTTATGTTGTCATGTTTTGGTGGGTCAAAGTATATTAAAGTCATCTTTAGTATTATCTCTAGATAGTTTCAGTATAGTCGAAAAATGTAAAGTCCTGTATCAAATATGGAGTTGTAAAGCTGGAACTAATCTGAAGACCAGACTGGTCAATCAGTCTGGAATGCACAAAGACTCAACAGACAAGAGTTTGAGCCGAACGTGCAAGTTTGGGAGAATATGAGTCTGGCTGATAAGTTTGGCTTCGCCAAGTATGGTCCAAATCAGTATATCAAACTTACCAGCATAGGGACCAAGCATACACTAATGGATGACGTCACCAGCATGGTGTTGCAAGTATGACGCCACCAACATGGATTTTCAACTCCAGGTCTCAGCGCAAAGAGACATAGAGGATCATTTGAGGAGCGTACTGAAAAGTACAGAGTTTAATGATTGGAGATTCCTTGAAGTCTGCAAGCACGAAATGCCATGGTTCGTTACCTAGGACAACCAGTCTGAGATTCATCAAATGGACGAATAATGTCGTTCTGACATAAAGATGAACAGTCGTTGTCACTACCAGTAAAAGGCGGAGCAGGTGCCGAACATCTCGAAAAGCACCACCTACCTGCCTAGTGCAACAGCCAACAGAGATATCCGATTGGACATCTTCCAATCTATCTCTAACGGACATTTATTTCAAACCTTCTACTTCACAACTATGAATACCAGAGATTTCATCAGATGAAGGTAACCGAATTCAAATTGTTGCGAACCAGAATCGAATATTTCTACCAAGCTTACTACTCAACCATTCGAGGCTTTTCAAGCTTTCCGTGTGTCACTTCATTGAACACGAGACTCAGAACCTTAGAGTTCTTGAGTTATCTCTTGGTAATCTTTTTCTCCAAGAAAGATTACAACAGTCAAGTACGTCTTGTACTTTGACTCTTACGCCAATCTACCGCTAAGGAGACAGTTTTGGGGAAACCATAAACACCTTATTTCAGTGACGAGAAGGTTGAGTGTTGCTCCCACACTCTAAAAAGCTGTGAATCGTAGAACGAGCAAGGACCCGACGACTGCGCTTGTGGATCGATGGACGAGGCATTCACCGACTAGAAATAGATAGTAGGAGCACCTGTAAAGTTCTATGCTTAGTGATTTACCAGACCGTGAGTCTGAAGAGTGGACGTAAGATATTTTGGTCCGAACCAATATAACTCCTTTACATTTACTGCTTTATTGCATACAGTCAATTTACTTTCATTTAAAACTCAACACTCAAGTGTTGTAGTATATACTGAATACTGACACTAAGCATACTTGACGTTAAGCACACGAACTCTAGATTTGACAAACCAAGCTGACACGTCACCCTTAGTTTGGATAAGTGCAAGTATACCGAACAAACAAAATTCATTTCTATTGTGCATATATTTCTACTCTGATAAACCGGAACCAACAACCCTACTAAAACACACACACACACACACATATATATATATATATATAGCCTTATAATTTTATTTTAATATAATTAAATAAAATATTAAATATGTAATTCATGCAACGCACTAGTGTAAATCTTGTATATCATGAAGTTAAACAAGTTCAAGTATTAATTAAGTAAAAATAATATATTTTTATAATTTAAATTGTTGAATAAGTAAAGATTGTGTATCTTTGGATTTTTATGAGAGTGAATAAATATTTCTCATATTCTTTATTGATTAGAAAAATAAAAGAGAGATAATAATAGTTTGTCAGAATTTTTTTTATAAAATGTTAAGCACACAAATAATTCCTAAATTCAGCTCAAAAATTAAAAATTGAGATAAAAAACAAAATTTCTGAACTCCAAAAAAAGTAATTCTAAACATAACCCCCATTTTATTCTTCATAGTCTTTCATTACTAAACCTTTTCAAACTCTGTCAAAAGTTTTCAGTAGGCAAAGTTGCAAACTCGTCTACCCAAACTACAATATACCATCACTTATCTTTCATTACAGTTATCGTGATTCATTGTTACAAATAAATGAAGAAGATTGTATTTATTTTCAATTATATCAAATTATTTATTATCAATTATTCATATTTTTGACAACAAAATAAATATGGGGATGAACACAGCTTTGTTGACGGGATTTGAACATAAAAAATGAATAACCAACCAACATGCTTGAACGAGAGAATATCACGTGAACTGTGCATACTTTAATTTGTATTTATATACCTGATTGGTTTTGTAGTGTGAATTTTATAGAGAAAATTGAGTTAAGTTTCATGAAGATTTCAAGATCTCAATTAAAGCTCTAGAGTGTAATTGCTAAATCTCAATTACAATGTAGAGTAAAATTCACATAATTAGGTAAAGATAAATTGCACAAATTAATCCAAAAGATGAGCAAATATGGTGTATAAGAGAACTACAATTGGATGAATTTTTGTTTACAATTGTGGAAAATATGTTGTCGATGGTTTTTTGAGTTTGAATTAGAGAAAATAAGAAAATGAGGCTGTGGATAAATGTTATATTTGTGATTTTAGAAAGATTTTTTTATTTGGTGGCTATATTAAGTAAAATGGGGGCTATGTTTAGAATCGTCCTTCCAAAAATCTTCAACCCATATCGTCATTTGCCTAAGAGGCTAAGACTGCCCCCAAACCTCTTAGTGGGCCAATTGGCATTCTAAGCCCAACCAAACAGATTGAGAAAATGTAACATTGTCGAACTGAGTTGAATGAAAAGCGAGAGAACTCTCATAAAGAAGGTTTAGTGATTTGAGGAAAACCGGAGAAGAAGAATTCCTATATTTGGATTAACATAAATCATATATAATAATTTTTGTATTTGAGTATGTGAGATTAAATTAGTGTATTGTATTTAACAAATAATTAGTAACTAATACGATATAATATATATGTAACCGTAATTAATTATATAGCTGACATTACATGTTTATGGTTGAAAATAAATTAGATTTATCTAGGAAAAGCAAAATAATAATTTATAGAATAATCTAGAAAATCCAGTAATGCATTAAGAAAACAAAAGGTATTGAGGATTTAAGAATAACGAGTGAAAAACTTTTGTAATCTATTTGGATAGGATTAATTCTAAGGTGTAACTTATAAAATTAATTTAAATTATAATAAATTAAAGATATATTAAATAAAAATTAATAATTTTAACAGTCAAATCGGGATTAAAACATATAAAATGAAATAGAGGATCTCATATACAAATACAGGAGTTTCTAGAAAAGTTTACATTTTTTAAAACTAATTTTGGATGCTATTTTCAGAACAGGACTCAATTGTGTGAAAAAAATAGCTATGTAGTTGAGCAAACATAGTTGTAGCATCTATATCAAAAACTCTTGACCAAAAACAATACTACTAATCAAAACTGAAGCAACAATTTCATCAGCTACATGTGAAAAAAGTGGTGTTTACTGTGAAGAAGAGGAAGAAGCATGAAGAGCAACCAAGGAAGCATAGACTCCATCTTTGAGTTTCATCAGCACATCATGCCTTCCCTGCTCACACACCGATCCATTCTTGACGACGGCGATGACATCCGCCCCCATTATCGTTGTCAGTCGATGTGCTACTACAACCGTGGTTCTGTTCACCATCACTCTGTCCAGAGCATCCTGCACTATCCTCTCCGACTCAGCATCCAGCGCGCTTGTTGCCTCGTCTAGGAGGAGGATTTTCGGGTCCTTCAGTATAGCCCGTGAGATTGCAATCCGTTGTTTCTGTCCACCGGATAACTGGACGCCTCTCTCACCTACATTAGTGTCATATCCCTGAGGCAATCCAGAGATGAAGCTGTGAGCATTGGATGCTGTTGTTGCTGTGATCATCTCTTCTTCGGTTACTTGTCCCTGTTTACCATAGGCGATATTGGCTCGGATTGTATCATTGAAGAGCACAGGCTCCTGGCTCACCAATCCCATCTGCTGCCTCAGCCAGCTCAGCTTGAAACTCTTGATATCTAATCCATCCAGCATGATATTCCCAGAATCAGGATTGTAAAACCTTTGTATTAGACTGATCACAGTTGATTTCCCACTGCCACTCTCTCCAACTAGAGCAACTGTCTGCACACAATCCCAGTTTTCTCTTCAATAATTAGATGCATGAAGAAATATATATATATATATATATATATATATAATAAGATCAAAGTGAAAGCATACCTTTCCAGAAGGTATGGTTAGGCTAAGATCCTTGAATATCTGAATGTCAGGCCGTGTTGGATACTTGAAACTCACGTGATGAAACTCGATTTCGCCCCCAATACTGGCCAATGTTGTGCCTTCCTCACTGCTAGAATCAATCTTAGGCTGGCTGTCAAGAATCTCAAATATAGAGGCAGCAGAGTCTTTAACTTTGCTGACATCCGGAGCTCTAGCACTAGCTTGGGAAATGCCGGTGGCAGCCATTGTTAAGGAGAAGAAAACCTGAGGTAGCATGCATATATACACACAACAACTGATAAGTAATAATGTAAAAACACACCAAGTGTTCATTATTATTAATACCTTGAATACTTCTCCATATGATGCTCTGCCATGTTTAACAAGTACAGCTCCTATGTAGAAACAGAAGGCTTGTGTGAAGTAGAGCGCCAACGAGCCAACACCAAAACTCGCTCCACTAACAACCCCGAGCCTCACTCCATGCTTCAGAGGAGCCTCACATTTCGCCTCGTACATTCTCATCACCTTTTCCTCTGCACTGAACGATGCCACTGTCCTGATACTGCTAACAGCATCGCTCGCTATCTGACTAGCCTCTTCATACATTACCTGCATTTTTTTATGACAAAAAACATTACAAGCTTATAGTGATATCTCTATGGATTGGTTTCTGCAATGTATGAAATGGAATGGAGTGTTAGAGAAACCTTGGCATCAGCAGAGAACCCTTTATAGGATTTCATTTGCATGAATCCTTGTAAACCAATGAGAGGCAGGACAACTAGGATTATGATGGCCAGCAACCAGTTAGCAGTGAAGGATATGACAAGGCCAGCTATGACTGTGGATATATTTTGTACGATTAATCCCAACGCGTCGCCCACCAAGCTTCTAACAGTGGAGGCATCAGTAGACAGTCTTGCTCCAATTGCTCCACTGTGTAAATCAAACACCTCCCAACTTCACATTGACCATCAAGCATACACAAAAGCAAAATAAAAGTAAAAAAATAAAGAGGTTGTAGAATTGACTCATTAGAATACGACAAACCTTGAGTTTGCAGGATCATCAAACCAGCTGATCTCTTGGTGCACTACCTTCTTGAAAGTCATGGAACGGATCCTTTGAATTAGTTTTCCACCTGAAATCCCAAAAAAGAAACTCTGTATAGGAAGGGCCACCAGAGTAGTGAGGCCTAGCACAACCATCATAAGTCCCCAAAATCTGGAATCTTTCTTGAGCTCATTTGGAGGCTCGAAGAAGATTTTGATAGCTTTTGACAACAAGAGCCCGAATATTGGGAAAACAACACCTTGAACTCCTGCAGCTAAAGATCCAATCAGCAAATATGGAGCTTCAGGTTTGTTCAGGTATGCTAGCCGTCTGATAGAGACTTTGCTACGTCTCCTCAACACATGTTCATCCACACCATCTGCAGTTTGTTGCCCTTCACGGGTGTCAATAGAAGAATTCCTTGATGACTCATTGCCTGTGGATTTGCGAATGGACATTCTCTGGCTTGATGATCTGCTCAAGCTTGTCTCTAAGTCTTGAATGGACTCTGATTTTTCATCTCCTTGATTAGTTTCAGTCTCTTTATTCCCTTCTTGCATGCGAACAAGCTGCGTATAAGCTCCCTCGCAATCTTTTATCAAATCATCGTGTGTTCCTAGAATGTAGAGTTTGAGAGAATATGTAGTAAGTACATGAATTGCTATAACAAAACTGTCAAAAGGAAGAAAAATTCTTTCATGCACCTTGCTCTACCAGTTTCCCAGAATGCACGACTGCTATAATGTCAGCATTCCTGATAGTTGTCAAACGATGTGCAACAACTAATGTTGTACGGTTCCTCATAACATTATCAAGAGCTTCTTGAACTATGCGTTCTGATTCGGCATCCAGAGCACTTGTTGCTTCATCAAGAAGAAGAATTTTCGGATCTTTCAGAATGGCTCGAGCTATTGCAATCCTTTGCTTCTGACCCCCAGAGAGCTGAGTGCCATGTTCACCCACCATAGAATCTAGACCCTGCAGGCTTGATGCTGTCATTTTCACAGAATAAATGAAATAACATGCCAAGAAATTTGAGACAACTAAAGAATCCGACTTTCCTGTGGTAACTTGTCGATGAACTTAGCAGCATTAGCAAGTTCAATGGCCCTTCTAATCTCTATATCCGTAGCATCTTCCTTGCCGTACAGTATGTTCTCCCTGATACTGGTAGCAAATAAAATAGGTTCCTGACTTACGAGTCCGATTTTTCCTCTGATCCATTTGAGCCTCAAGCTCTTCAAGTTAACTCCATCAATAAGTACTTCTCCAGCTTCAGGATCATAAAATCTCTCCACCAAGCTGATCACTGTTGATTTCCCACTTCCACTCTGCCCCACCAAAGCAACAGTCTTTCCACATGGTATCTCTATTGAGAATCCTGAGAATATCAGGACCTCTGGCCGCGCTGGATACCTGAAATAAACATCTCTAAGCTCGATATCACCTCTCATGTCTTCCAACACAGTCCCACTAGTGTCGGCTGCATCAATCTTTGGTGTACGCTTTATAGTCTCAAACATCTTGTATGCAGCAGCTTGGCCTGCTGCAAATGCATTCAAACAAGGAGATGTCTGGCCTAGTGCACTGGTGAAACATGGAAACATGGAAACTGTCGGTGTGAATACAAACAAACACAATGAGAAAAGTAGTAACTGATTGTGATGCTTACATTCCCCCTGTCATGATGGACATGATAACATTGACAACTACCCCTCCGTTGTATCCTTGGTCGATTATCAGTCTTGCTCCGTACCAAACTGCAAGTCCATAGGTGCTGAAGATGATGAATAACATGGAACCAAATCCCACACCTGAAGCTAAGCCTTGTTTCTTAGCAGAAGCATAAGCAATGTGCAGTTTGCTGTCGTACTTTTCCACTGCTTGTTTCTCCCCAGTGTATGATTGTACCTATAAGAGTTAGTTAGCAAGTTTCCATTCACTCAAAATTCGAAGCAAAACCCTTTCTCACCGTCCTAATCGCTCCAACTGTTTGTTCAACTACATTTCCAGCTTCAGCATAAGCAACTTGTCCAAGGATTGCCATCTTCGCCATGACTAGAGCTGCACTCGATCCTGCTACTACAAGAGCAGGAATGCATGTACATAACACCACTGCTAGGCGACATCCTCTACAAAAAGCAATAACAAAGCCTCCAAAGAATGTTGAAGCAAATTGGATGAATTTTCCCACCTGAGATGAATCATTCCTTATTGCACTTACAGTTTATTAAAAAAAAAGGGCACCACTGGCTTAGGAGCTTACCTTTTCACCCATGGCTTCTTGAATCAGAATGGTGTCACCAGACATTCTTCCAATAATCTCCCCCGTAGTTGTTTGAGTATCAAAGAACTCGATATCTTGCCTTAATATTGTTCTCAGGTATAGTCCTCGTATTCGAGCTGCCTGCCTTTCTCCAGTTACCATCCAACACACCATCTCTGTTCAAGAACTTATCATATATTATAAACATTAATCAACACTTGTAATCATAGAAAATACAAGAAATGAATTAAAGAAAGTATGAAAACTTGATGGGAATAAATGCTGAAGCATTCAAAGCAGGGAAACCAGAATGTACTTACGAAGAAGGGAAGCAACACCAGCACCCATACCCAAATACACCAGTTTCAAAGATACCTAACAAACAATTCCCAAAGATATATCAGCATTTTATCAAAACCTTTTCAAATTCAATCACATCAAAACTAACAAACCCTTTTTTCCTACTCTACAAAATCCCACATACACAACAATAGAGACATGAAAAAATTGATTGAACCATGCAACAATTAAAACAACTCCAGTGAGTAGCGAATTTCTATCAGAATCTTTTTGGATGAAAATCAGCTGCATGGAGTATGAAACACAACGACAAAAATCAAGAAAACCCAATAAAGAGTGCTATGCAACAACTCGTGACAATGAAGCAGAAAAAGAAAAAGAAAAGAAAAATGAATCACCTTGGAAATAACATGCAGAACATTAGATTGATTAGCAGCGGCGAAAGAATTCACCAACTGGCCAAAAATAAGGGTCATGAGCGGCTGCGTCAACCCATTACCAACGGCGGCGATGGTGCCTACGATCATCAACGCTATATCACGCTTGTCTGCAAACGAAAACAGTTTATAAAACGCAACTTTTTCTTTATGTTTATTCCCAGGTGGATCGTCAGCCATTTCTTGGCGCGAAATTATGAAGTGGTCTCACTCAACAATAAAGTGTGAATGCAAACACACAAAGATAGTGATAGTTGGAGGGTTATTTATAGGAAGCCATTCTTGGATGATACGTCAATCTTTATAGAATTAGAGATATTTTAATTTTAATCTATTTTAAAATAAATCAATATATTCTTACTCTCATATATATAATCTTCGTAAAGTTAGGAAATAAGATAACTTCCTTGAATCTATATATCCAAAATATTTGAATTGAAAACGATTTCTTGAAAAAGAAGAAAAAATATATGTGTTATTTAGGAAGATAAATATATTATATATATAAGATAATTGCCAGATTATTTAAAGACAATAGTTTAGGAAAATTTTAAAGTTATTTATTAAATGAAGCTATTATATTCTGTTGTTGTTTAATATTTAATAGCATTTCAATCGAGTAAGATATGAATAATCCATCAATAAAATTTATAAATTAATATTTTTTATTAGGTTAAGTATTTTGACCATATCGAATTATTATATATTACCTATCTAATACTTGTTACCGGTTCATGACTCCGGCGAAAAGTTCCGGCGAAACACACAATTTTTTTTAATTCAATTTTTATTATATAATAAGTATCGTACATTATTTACAAATTACAAACAATATTATAATTTCTATAGTTTCACAACAAAAAATTGAATTATTCGTGTACCAAAAAAATTCGTCGCGAAATCAATATATTGCATCACAAATAATTATTTTGCGACAATTCGCGACCAAATATGGCCGTCGCGAAATCAATGGTTGCTAATTATTTAATCGCAAAACTTCGCGACGGACTAGTGACTTCATTTATCGTCGATAAGTTTGCGACTAAAGTTGGTCGCATATTTTTACTGAATCCGTCTTCATTTATGGGCATATTTTTGCAAAGAATTTTTTGATCGCAAATCCGTCGCAATTTCTATTTTTTAAATTATATTTATATATAAATATTCCAATGATAGTGTATTTAGATAAAAATTAGGCTCCATAGTGAGATTGACGACTTTAAATATCAGAAATCTGTAAAGATTAGAATTGAGAAAACAGGTAGTATTAAATTACCCAACTCCCTTTAAGTCCTTACAATAAATAAAATCATCTCCAGTTAAAACTCTATTCTAAGGTTGATGTTCAGCATACCAGCAGATATCCACACAAAACGACCAACCAAAAGTGTTCTGCGACCTCACTGCTACTTTGGAACATTTAATGCAGAACAATCTTCTCATCCATGAACCTCGTGCAAACATCTGCTGATCAATATGAAGCATTTTTTGCAATTAATCTCATATATTTACCACATTTCAAGAGTAAAATCAATCAAGTATTAAACCTACCAAGCCCATATTTGTCACTTAATTTGTTAGTTTATCACCGTATGAGATAAAAAAAAAATGAATAAATCACTTAAAAAAATAGCCAAAGACACCAATATAATCTGTATCCAAATCTGGAGCATCTTGTACATTGCAAAAAAACATTGTGTAAACACCCCACAAAACCAAAAAATTGGAAAAATAATTGACTTAACATTCCTTTAAAAAAAATGAACCCGATTGTTGATACATAAAGCATGCAGAGAGCTTAATTCGGGATAAAACAACAGAAAACGAGAAGGGGTCAGCAAACATATTTTCTGGACATCTCAACCATGTAATGATGAGAACTTTAAAAATATATAAATAAATAAACTCAAGAAAACAACCAAGCATTTCACATTTCAGCTAAAAGGAACGATGCGAATCACCTCTGCACAGGAATTGCACAAAAAAAGATATCCATATTCTTGGCACATGTGAAATGAAATGAACATGTTAAGCCACTACTAAAGTATCCATAAAAAGTCTAAAATTGCAAGTTAAGTCACATCAGAATTATGTATCAGATGATCAGGAGGCCCATACATGAGTTTTTCTCTCAACTAATAGAAACTTAAATATAATGCTTAATGAAACTGCCAAAAACAAATACATAATCTGCAGGGCAATCACATGAAATACAATTTGCTGATTTTTAGGATAATCTAATTTTGGGTCCCTTTATTTGTTTTAGTTAAGTACTTTATTTAGTTAATGGTGTGCCACACAACATATATACATACAAAATGCCATCATTCACTTCACTTTTTTTCTCCTTTACAATTGCTTTTCTCTCTAAGCACTTACATCTAAAGTCTAAAACAAGCACATGCCTCAAATTATGTTTTTTTATTATTCATATGTTGTTAGCAATGTGAGATATGCCTTTTTGTGAAGATAGGCTCATAGTTTGGAAAAGAAAAATAATACTCCCTCCGTCCCATTGAAGTAGTCCCACTTTCCTTTTTTGTTTGTCCCATAGAATAGTCCCATTTTCCTAAAATGACAACCTTTTTCACACTCACCAATAAAATATTAATTTCACTACACTCACAACTCTTAATTTCCGTGCCGAAAAGAAAAGGGACTACTTCACCGGGACGGAGGGAGTAATAAAAAGTGTAAGAAATTAGCTAGAAAGAATTTGGGAGTTTTTTCAAGGCTTATACAGTGCAACCAACAATAACTAATAACCAGAAGAAAATTCAAACTATACTTTCACAACCTTGCTTTACAATCACTAGATGCATGTTTCAATACACATACATATACAGAAAGGAAAAAAAACAGCATTCCTTGAACATCAAAACACATGTATACTCTTGAAAAACCCATTTTCATGTAATACAAAAAAAAAAAAAGCGGAAAGTAATAATAAAATTAGTAAACTTACCTTCAATCTTCGGGTGAATGCGGTGGGGAGTCATCTTGTGAATTCTGTTGCGGCAATATCCCCATGCTGGCAAGCTCTTCTCTAAGCATCCTGCGAAATGCCACCCGGTATTCAGGAGTGTCCTGAAATCCTACAGGAGGAGGAGGGGGTGGAGGCCGAGGTATTTTAGAGGAGGAAGCAATGCTCTTTCCAACGCTTCCCAAGACAAATAATCTTCTCTTTCGCGAAACTCCACCAGCGACTAATTGAAATAAATTATTTTGATCGGTGATAGACGCCAGTGTGTCATTACCTGCCTGGGATGCCTCGAGCAACCTCTGATAGTCCTCTTACAATATTAAGTATTATTAGTTACTTTAAAAACTACAAAGAAAATTATTAAGTATATTTATGCATTTGGATACTTACAGCAACCTGTGCCGCCCTTTGACTGCGGAAATTTGGTGCATCCTGGCGATGGGTTGCATCAAAAACTTCATAGTATGGCACGTCCTGCACCGGGACGCCCCTTTCCATTGCCTATTTTTGTTTCGTATTAAAAAAAAGTCTAGGATTAGCTCCTAAATGGTCCTCCTCGGGCCCATTAAAAAGGCTCAAGAATTAATCCCAACTCCAGGATCAGCTTAAGCATGCATCTCAAAGAAGGCATGCAACTTGGAGGAGCTGCACAGTAGTTTCTGGAGACTAGCCCAAATCAGCCAGGGAGGAGCTGCACCTCCAACTGGCCTCAAAAAGTACCTCACCACAAGCTAACCTTGGACAGGAGCAAGAACCAGTAGCCTGAAAAAGTAGGTTGTAAGAAATAGTTCTCCGGAGGAGGTCACCTAAGGAGACCTTCCCAAGAAATTCGTCAAGTTACCTCCTCTAAGAGGTAGTCCAGAGGTGGTCTCCGATGGAGGTCGTCAAGGTCGTGACCACCGGATAAAGCTTGGCAATTGTGAGAAAGGCGCCAACAGTTGTAGTAGCTCCTAGATATGCGAAACCAGCTCCAACCACCCTTAAAATCATGTGAAAGTTGGCCACTAGGGTTTAGAACATATGGAACCTGTATTTGGCCCCCTATGATCTATAAATAGAGGGATCCCATGTCATTTGCGATTCTATTGACTTTCGCACACTTAATGCTTATTTATGTTAGTTGAAACTCTGCGTAGCTGCTGCTCGACATGCTCCAGTTTGTTGTGTACCTGCTTTACTAATCAATAAGCCGTCATTTGTTCTTATTTCGAATTCTATTGTTTCCTTGTTGTTCTTGCTCATCTATTTAACATTATTCAAATACTTGCAATCTGTTTACAACACTTTTTTTTTAATTTCGTGGTGTTTCCTGCTATTTTCCACCCGATTCCTTGGGCTTCGTATTCGTACGAAATTGAACCTCAATATCTTGGCACCCATTGTGGGGCTCTTGGAACTATAACCCTTGTGTTGCAGGAAAATGGCTGGAAACATTTCTCCCGATGAGAAAACCAAAGCTTCGGTTCCTTAAATATTGACCCACCGACAGATCTAAATAAGAACAAAGGCCCGACCTTGCTGCCTCCTTGTCCATCAGTCCTCTCAGATCCATGATTTGTGCACATGATAGACCAAATAAAGGCAAGTCAGGAGCAAATTGACGCATCCAATAGCAAGCTAGAGATCCTGTTGAAGGTAAACCACAACCTGAAGGAAGAGAACAAACGATTAAAACAACAATAATAATTGCCTCCCTCTCCACTTACATGCCCAATGATCCAGAAACTCAAAAGCTCAGGTTCAAAGTTGCCAGCTCACCCTCGAAATTTAATGGAGAGCTTCGATAAAAGCCTGGAGGACACCCCTCACACACCCAAAGAGTGGGACCTCGACCTTCGATTTCGGGGAAAAAGACCTGCAAAAATGCAAACCCTCAAGGAGTATTGACAGAGCTAATTTCACAAGCTTTTTGTGCCATAGAGAGCAAGATTGAGAGAAAGAGAAGACCATCTCATGTGATAGCTTTGCTAAATCCCCTTTTCCCTGGAGATCGCTGAGGCGCAGATGCCACCACAATTCACACAGTCGCCATTCGTCCTGTATGATGGAAGAACTGATCCAGAGAGCTATATAGTGCTTTATAAATAAAAGATGCTTGTTGCAATCATTCCTACTGCCCTCCGAGAGGCATGCATATGCAATAATTTTGACTTAAGCCTGACGAGGCCAACTATCTAATGGTTCGTGAACTTACATAAAAGAAGAATTAGATCACTTGCTTTAGAAGACAATACTTGAGCAGCAGGCACCTAGACAAGCACCCTGATGACCTCTATGAAATAGTTGATAAGCTCAAATCTCCACTCACTTATCGCATTTTTTTCTTTGTTATTAAATGTGTTTTTTTTTAGTTTAAGTTTATTTATTAAGCATGAATGTATTCAGTAGGTATTATTCTTGGTGGTGCTCGATTTTACAGGTAAATACATCAAATAGGAGAAAAGTTGGCCAAAAGATGAAGAAAGCCGCAGTTTGGGTCTCTATTTTGACCGACACATGTGTGTGTCGGTCGATGTGGATGTTAGCTTGAGAGATTTGTAAAAAGGACTCCATGTCGATCGACATGGCATGTGTTGATTAATGTGGCATGTATGGATTAACGTGGAGATATTTAAGCTAACGTGACATCGGGCGACATGAGAATCGAAGTGAGAGTTTTGTGTCGATCGATGCCATTCATGTTGTTCTACGTAGAAGTGCTGAACGCGAATTTTCAAGTCGAATGACATAATTTGTGACTCAAAAGCCTAGTACAATTTTTCCCTACAGTTCGACTCGATATGATTCATCCCTACCACTATATAAACTCATGTATTAGTTTTTTTTGATTATTTTGGTTTTTATTTTACAATTAAAGCTTTTAGAGTTGGAGACCGGAGACCAAGTTATTTTTCTGTACTTTCATTTTCCAAGTAAGCTTTTTATTATTTATGTTTCAATGTGGTGTTTTTAGCATGTCTTACTAGATTCCCTAGCAAATTCTAGGGTTTTCTCCATCTAGATTGCATGTTTTGATTCAATTATTTCAAACCTTAATTAATCTAGTTTAGTTAATCTATTTTAATGATCGAGATATGAAAATTGGCATAGCTTTATAGTTATTTAATTGTGGTACTGAAAGGTGAAGATAATAATAGGAAGAGAAATTTAATGCAATTAGATTTTGTCTCGCAAGGAATAATCAGTTGTATGGTTTTAGTATGAACTTATTTGAGATTGATTGATTTTATTTAATTGAGATTCAAAAGGTAAAAATCACTTGTCAACAATCTAGATTTTAATTTCGTGACCAAGGAATTTTAATCATTTTATAAGATTTCCCACATCTTGAGTTATTTGTGTTTTCATGCATGTTATCTGAATAGGTTGAATTCCCTAGGGTCCGTGTTTTGGTTTATTTGATTTAGTCCAAACTTGATAAACTGTGTTCAATACATTTTCCCGATAAGATTGATAATCTTCGGGTTTTAAATTTATTTGCTCACTGTGCTATAATTATCTGGTAAAATTCCAGTGATCAAATTGGAGTCATTGTCAGGGAATAGTTAGATGCTATTTTGTTATTAGATTGTTTGATTATTGTTGGATTGATTTTTTTATCTTCTGTTGTGTGCGTGCGTTGGTTTCTATTCTCTGTATCGACCGACGTGCATTTTGTCGGCCCACACGAAACATTTCTGCGCGTCGATCGACATGTCCTTGTGTCGGTCGACACATACTGATATCTGCAGTGTTGCTCTCATTTCATGTGCATGAACACAAGGGCTAAGGGACAAGAACTCGAAACTTTTGATTTGGAAATAGTAGCAACCTGCAGGAAGAACAAGGGCTGATCAAGAAACGCCAAAGAAAAACAAGCAGAGATGACATAAATTCGTGATGCACCACTACATAACCTCACCCCAAAACAGAAATGGTAATTCGTGAATGAAGTATGTGAGCTCAGAGAGAAACTAAGGGCACCCCCAAGCCGCAGAAGCAGATTAAGTTGCAAGACTGGCAGCACTGAATGGGGGAGAGAACAATCAGAGACAACTTGATGTAGTTTGACCGCAGAGATCTATATTGATAGATTTTTACCCCAACAGGAGTAGCCGGGATTCAGAGTTGACATCAATGCCAACAATTTTGAGCTAAAGACATGTCTGATTAAGATGGTTCAGCAGAACTAGTTCACAAGAAAAGCTATTGAATACCCGTATGCACAACTCAATTAGTTCATTGAGATATGCAATACGGTGAAGTAGAATGGTGTGCCTCAGGACATTATCCAGATGTGACTATTCTCTTTCTCTACAAGGGATGCATAGTGGGCTAAAACTAGGGTTCATAGCTTAACTGGGACGCTCCGGTTGGGGTAACCCAAAAATAGGCCCAACTACACAAACCCTAGCCGCCACCTCCTGTGCAGCCACCGTCGACCGCCACAGCCTCGCCAGCTACGTCGACTTCCACCATCGCACAATGTCACTGGCCAGAGCAGCACAACCGACCACGGCTGGCCATGCTTGGAACTGCTGCAGTCACGTTTATCGCAACATGCTGTTGTTGTTCTGTGCGAAGTGCCGCACGCTTCCTGCGCTCAACCGTCATAAACCCAATTCATGTCACCATTGCAGGCGATAATAGAGAGAGAAGAGAGGAGATGGGCATGCAAAAGCGCAGCCCAACCGCGCGTAGCATAGATCTGCTACGTGCCGCCAACACCTTACGCACTCACTGCTGCCATTATCAGGACATGACGCCGGCCTCCACGCACGGCCCTGCCCTCGCCTAAGACGCTCACCGTTGCTGTTGGAGGTCGGAGGCGTGTTGCACGGTAGGAGGCAAAAACCTAGGGTTTTTTCCGCGAGCTACTGCTGTCACCGCCGTCCAACGACGTTGGCTGCCAATTGCTGTTCTTTGACCGGTGGGTGGTTTCTGTGATGTTGCTGGAATATCTAGTTCTTCATATTCATCTTGGTTCTTAGATTTTACATATTGAAAAGAAAATACAAAAAAAATAGGTTTAGATCTATTACAAATTTTTCCCTATCAATCTAACCACAAATTTTCTCGTGGTGAAAAATAAAACTAAAATGAGAAGGCCACGAGAATAAAAACCATCCACGATAATTTAAATCCATCCATAAACATATAAACTTATTTAATTATAATTTATCAAGGATACAACCTAAGAACTGCAACCTGACTTTGATACCAATTGTAGGATTCGAGTCTACACTAGACAACGTGAGTTGTAATATTAATTACTTTACGAATGATCATTCTAAGTGATACGATCCTCGCCGGGAAGGTTTAGATCGCAGCCCAGGAACAAGAGTAGACACGACGCGGAAACAACTCGGACAGAACTAGAAACGGAACGATAATAGGAATGGAAGTCCAGTAACCCTAATTCAACCCTTCAAATGACGTATTCCAGACGAATCTCATATACGCCCCAAGAAGCTGAAGAACTAACGAATGCAGAACGGTAGAAGACACCACGGATGTGTAAGTCTGGTTGATAAGTAAATTCGAATTTCAAGGTAATCCACAGAAATTCTTGAGCTTTCAGAATTGGAGAAATAAACTCACAAATATTATTAAACTGAAAACTGAATTACAATGAAAATATGAAGCCCTATTTATAGGGAGAAAACTCAAATCTAATCTTAATCAAACTAGGAAATCAAATCTAATCCTAATCAAACTAGGAAATCAAATCAAATCTAGAAATCAAATCTTGCTAAAAATCAAATCTAACAAATCTAAAAATCAAATCTAAGAAATATCCAAGATATTTAAAGACTAATCAAATCTTCTATTTTCTTTAATAATATCTTGAAATATCTTTTATCTCTCCTAAATCACCACCTCAATAATTTAATTAAGTCCAGATGACATAATTAAATTCTTCAATATTGGACCACATTGATTCTCATCATTCCCCTCCTCTTCAAATGGATTTGTTCTCAAATCCACGTCTGCACCGGATTCAATTGACCATCTTACAATTCCCTTAGTTGGCTTATTTGGTGCATCATAATGTTCAGACTCTGGCAATTGCTTATCTTCATGCATCTTTCTTTTCAGAATAATAGTTCTTGCAGAAACAAACTTATGAACTATTTTCACCTCAACCTTCTCCTCCACTGAACCTTCCTCCAATGGAGTATGGACTACTATGTCTTCTTCCTTGGTCTCTTGACTTTGGCTTTGCATTCCCAAAACTGGACTGGTAATGATAGTGAGTGTAGCCGGATCCTCAAATTCTTCATTGTCTTCAACATGACTCTCCAAAGCTGTAGCAACTCTCATATCCTCTTCTTTGGGCTCTTGAATTGAAGCACTCATCGACTCGGATTCAGTTATCATTGCCATTGTCTGCTTATTCTCTGATTGAAGCTGTTCTGATGAGAATTTCTTAACTGTTTGTGACTCCTTCCAACTAACTTGATTTTGACTTGTTTCTTTGCTATTAATCCTTCTTCTCTTCAATTGATCCTCAATACATCTGGCTGTAACTACCATGACAAGCAAGTGATCATATGGTTGTAGCTCCTCTACTCCTTCTCGGATTTCCCAATTCAATCCAGCCAAAAATCTTTCCATTGTTGACTGTGTATCCTCAATGATATTGGCTCGAATCATTGCTTCATCCATCTCTTTGTAATAGTCTTTTACACTTTTAGATCCTTGCCTCAAATCCTGCAACTTGTAATATAATTTTCGATAGTAGTAATTAGGTACAAAGCGTTTCCTCATTACAACTTTCATCTCTTTCCAAGTCATGATTGGCCGCTCTCGATTCTTCTCGTTGTTAATTATCAATTGATCCCACCAAGTAAGAGCATAATCAGAAAACCCCATAGCTGCAAATTTGACTCTCTCACGTCCATAAATCTTTTGACAATCAAAGGCATGCTCAATATTCCTCTCCCAATCAAGATATAATTCTGGATCATATCTTCCTTCAAATAATGGAATGTTCATCTTAATGATTCCCCAAATTGATTAAATGATAGTTTTTTTTTTTTTTTTTTTGCATAATTTAAAACTAGATGATTCTAGGAGATATGGATGGATATATATGAATAAATATGGATGACTAGATAAGGAAGTGTATAGATGTAGAATATCTAGATATAGATAGATTATAAATACTTATGGAAGATATGAATGAGGCAGATATGAATAGATAAGATAGATATGGATATCTAGATATGAATAAAATAGATGTGAATATATATGAATGAGATATATATGGATGAATAAGGAATGGATAGATGAGATATATATAATATAGATACATAATATGGATAAATATGATTAGGTATAGATAAAATATATGTGGATAAATATCAATAGATATGTATAAATATGGATGAGAATGGATATATATGAATATATATGGGTGGGAATGAATAAATAAGGATAGATATTGATGAGAATGAATAGATATTGATGATATATATATATATATATATATATATATATATATATATATATATAATTAGATAAAAAAATGAAAATACTAATTATAATACTTAAAAATACGAAAATAAAATAGATAATAATAAAAAAACGAAAATAAAAAGAAAAAGAACGAAAACTGACACGAAAAAATTGAAGTGGACAGGACGCGAACGGACAAGACACAGAATTGAACCAAAATGAAAAGAAAAGAAAGACACAACCTGGCTTTGATACCGAAATGATACGATCCTCGCCGGGAAGGTTTAGATCGCAGCCCAGGAACAAGAGTAGAGACGACGCGGAAACAACTCGGACAGAACTAGAAACGGAACGATAATAGGAATGGAAGTCCAGCAACCCTAATTCAACCCTTCAAATGACGTATTCCAGACGAATCTCATATACGCCCCAAGAAGCTGAAGAACTAACGAATGTAGAATGGTAGAAGGCACCACAATCGGATGTGTAAGGCCGGTTGATAAGTCAATTCGAATTTCAAGGTAATCCACAGAAATTCTTGAGCTTTCAGAATTGGAGAAATAAACTCACAAATATTATTAAACTGAAAACTGAATTACAATGAAAATATGAAGCCCTATTTATAGGGAGAAAACTCAAATCTAATCTTAATCAAACTAGGAAATCAAATCTAATCCTAATCAAACTAGGAAATCAAATCAAATCTAGAAATCAAATCTTGCTAAAAATCAAATCTAACAAATCTAGAAATCAAATCTAAGAAATATCCAAGATATTTAAAGACTAATCAAATCTTCTATTTTCTTTAATAATATCTTGAAATATCTTTTATCTCTCTTAAATCACCACCTCAATAATTTAATTAAGTCCAGATGACTTAATTAAATTCTTCAGTATTGGACCACCTTGATTCTCATCACTAAGGATATCAAAAATAAATTTAAATTAAATAAACTAGGTGAACCTAAGCACGCTCCTACAAAATCAATTGCAGTAGTTGGATTTAGAAATACCTAGACTCATGCAGATTGAATAACGGCGGTTGGCTGAGTTGATTGGTGTTCCTACAGATTGGATCTTCTAATCTATTCCCTCGCTCCTCGGAAATCTGATGAGGATACGCTATCAAGTTGAATCAGAGATCCGGAGGAATAGATCAGTTCCTCTCATTGATAGTCGTTTCCTCTTTCTCTCTCTTCCCTCAATATTTTGTGTTGAATATTAAATCTGATGATCTGATAAAGAGAAGGGGTATTAATAGTATTAGGGTTTGTAAAACCCTAATACTAATGGGTTCTGAGCAGTTTGTAGTCCAGACCAGGAATCAAATGCAAATAATAAAGTAGGTCCTCCTTATTAATTAATCATTCCTTGTTCAAACACGAACATAATTAATTAATAAATAATTGTTTTGCTTTCACTAAGGAAAACAATGCTGACTCACCCCTTTATTACCACATTGTTAGGAGGAACGGGTTGCATTAAACTAACATGATCCGCATATTTAAGGTTTTAGACATTCATTAATTAATTTGGCATATGACAATTTGCTATAATTAATTAATATCTTATTTCCTGAGTAGTACCACTCACTCCTTTTTTCACTTATGCTTGAATTAACAATCCAGCCTGCAGGACTTAGCATAAAGAATCTTGTGAGCTCGTTAGGGAATGTCACCATCCTGAAGCGGATATATTTACATACACGTCCAGCCTAAGCAGGCCACACACAAATTGCCAACACCCAAAATGCAGATATAAGAGTACATGAAAGACTTGCCATCCTAGCAAATCAAGGTGCGGTCAAATACGTTTTGCTAGCAATGGCAATTAGACAACAATTTCCAAACAAGCTTGAAAACTTCGCAACAAATCCCCTAAAGCTTGTAATCATCTCTTATTATAACTCTATAATTCCTATGTAGGACATTAAAAGTTTGAGCTATCGTAATGAGAGACACTCTATCTAGTGGTATGTTTGACTAATCAAAACATCATTTAAGGAAGGAATCTCTAACATAAATTTCTATCAATTTCCCCATTTTTGATCTAGTCAAACACACTATAAGCTGGCAAAAAATGCACAAATTTTCAAATTTATCATTCTTGTCTATACTTGAAAACAAGGATTTTCATAATAATCTTATCCCTCAATGGGAGAGATAATGCTGATCATTGGTTATGGCTTTAACATAAACAATTTTATTTTTACCAGTGACAACAATAGATGAAGATGCATGATTGCCCAAAACAATTTTATTAACACCTAGACCCAATTTATCTGAAAGATTCCTCTAGGTGATGCAAAAATTAATTGTCAATCAAACAATTCCCTCTCAAGAATAAATATCAATCCAAGTTTCTCGCTTCGCCCACTACTACTACCAGTTACTAATGTGATTTGTTTATATTCAAGCACAATTCTAGTTGTTGAGTTTGGTTCTATTCTAGGTAGAAATTTAAAGTCGATTCAACTACCAATTAACTAAGAAAACAAATGATTCAATCAAACAATTATCCAACAACAATACACTTCCCCCAATCAACACAATCTCATACACAAATACCAAGAATTCTCACAAATGACTTGAATCAACAATGAGGAAAACATGATATTGAAATGAATAGAGCAATGGACTAACAATGAATAATTGAACTAGGTAAACTGAATTTATTTCCAATTGAATTAGTCAATCCTACCTACAATGACTAACTCCCTTAGCACCGACGAGAAAATCATAGATGACAAAGAATTATCAAACAGTTACATTATCGAATCCTATATCACTCCCAATAGCATGTGGATTCGAGACTTATGAGCATTCACTTCACAATCGATTAGATCTATAGTCACATAAAATAAACTTCTCACGACACCTAGATCTGCGTATCGACTACAATCTATGTGTCAATCTATCAATCATTTGGTGTAAGCCTACAATGAATGAATAGGAGGAAGCTCAAGTTAGTTGTAAACCTAAAAAAGAAAGTAAACATAGAATTCAATCAATTCAAAACATCCATTACATCTAGTTCAATCCAATATCCTCAAAAGGTTTAGCTACTCATACCTTGAATTTGGCCAAATTGCATTACAAAATGAGAAATTGCCATTACAAGGTAAGAAGAAAGATTAACTTCCCCAATTATTGTCTTCTAAGCCCCAATCTTCACCTTCCTCTTCAAATCCTCTTTAATTAGGTTGATCTAGCGTTGATTCTCGTCTAAAATCTTGTTTGGAAAGGTTTTGAATCGAATAACCGCCAAAAAGTCTCGAGCCATCTTTGTTTTGCTCCTTTTATAATTAGTAATTGCTCCAGGATTTCGTCCCAAATGGTTGGATTTTGACCAAAATGGTCCTATGTTCAGCAAACCCAAATTTTGATCCATTTCAATCGAAATTTCTGGATCTAGGTTGAAATTAGCCTCTGTCAAACACATTTCGACCAAAATGAAACAAGCTAGGTCGAAATTCGGCTCTATTTCCAGCGTTGAGCTCCTCATACCCCATTTGGATCGAAATCACCTTTACACTTGACATATTTGGGTCAAAATTCATCCAAAAATGGCTCAAACTGATGAATTTATGCTTAATATCCCTCTCACACACATCAAACTCTAAAACACTTGAAGACAACATCAAATCTACCTAAAATAAATGATATGTGGGTGAAATATACATGAAATGATCACAAATATGCTCCCAAAGGGTATACATTTCACACACATATCACTGGGTTAAGAGCATTTCATCTAAAACTCTTGTGCTTTTTGAAAAAAAAAAAACAGTTGCATGGCTCAGGATCAAGGTTTTTGGTGTTTAAAGAATCACACTCATCTTTTAAAATATTAAAACTTTGTTAGAATGTTAAGTGTTCTTCTTTGAGTTTTGCTAGATCCTCACGGACTGATCTCAAATTTTCAATCTCATCGGTCAAAATAAAAATTTAAACCTTTAGTGAGGTGTTTTCTTCAGCTAAGATATTATTCAACTCATAAAATTTAGAATTTTTTTTTTTGCAAGTGACTCAAGGGAAATGTCCTCAAAGTCAGAGAAATACGGCTCGGGGTCCTCAATGATGCATGCAGACATAAAACAGACTGGTAGAGAACTAGCTATTCATCATCAACAAGAGTCAATGCTTGTTGGTTTTCCTCTGCATCATTAGTTGCATCATCAATTTCACCGATTGCTGCCATGAATGCTAGCAATGCTTCCTCCTCCAATTCATCGTCTGACGACACTAATCCATCTTCGCAGCCAGGAATATCTAGGACCTCTGTCCTAGAGAGCATGGCTTTGGTAATGGCCTTGATGCTCTGATTTCAAATAGCTTCCTCAGTCTATCTCTCTCATCCTTGTCCACTCGAACTTCAGGGGGTCGGGAGAGTTGCACTCAAAACACGTGCATAGGGGAATTTGACGAATCTTATTTCAGCTGATTGAAGAATATCAACTTTACCTTTTGCCTTCCCGAGCAATCTAGAGAGTCTCCTCATTTTCTCTTCAAGTTTCGCGATAGAACTCTCTCCTTCCTTCAAGGTGGAGGTAGAGGTGGAGGTGGAGGGGGCTTCTATCGTTGGTGGCCCCACAAGTCTCTTGATGTTAAAGGGATTTTATTTGTATCTGATAACTGATATTTCTACCAGATAATTATAGCATAATGAGCAAATAAACTTATAGTAACCTAAGGTAGTCGAACCCACAGAAACTGTATAACAAAACTATTCTATGAACTAGCCATAGCTTTTAAACCATAGTTGTTTGGGCAAATCGAATAAGGGTTTGGTTTTGGAATTGAAGGATAGCAATGCAGAAAAGTAAAGGTTTTGAAAATAATATTTAAAGATACAGATTCCAGGGCAGATAATCCAATCATCAACATGCAAAATTCATTAACTCTGTAATGGGAAATAAATCAGATTCAAATGGATAAAATCCCTTGATTATGCAATTAAACCCTAGATTACTAATATGTGACTATCTTCTCTCGATCTCAAAAACACAATATTAGCCAATCCCAATAAATATCTAATTAAATCCTACAATTTGAATCTTCCTTTTGAGACAGAAAACAAATGTATTTAATTTCTTCTTCCCATTACCAATTTTCACCTCTCGGTCCTTCAATTCATAACTACAAACCTAGATTTAAATTCATCTCTTGATCCTTCTTTATTCGATTAGTTAAGTTCAAGAAATTAAACAATGCTTATTGAGTTGAATCATTCATACATACATCAGAAAAGATTATCAAACCCTAGAATCTGCTAGGGTTTCTAGCCACTAAACATGGATAGAAGTAAAACAAACATATTATTATTAATCATAAATTACCTTACAAGGTCAATAGGAACCTTGAAGGTCTTGGAAAAACTCCAATGCTATAAAATTCTAAGTAATATCAAACATAATTTTGGAGCCCTAATTAGTGTTATTTATAGAGGAGTGAAAACATATATACAAAATATTGGGCTAAAATATAAAAAATAACCAAACTGAGCAAATTTCCCTTTTCTGGCCTCAGTGTCGATCGACACACATGCAATGTGTCGAACCCTTTTCTTCTTTTTTCGATCCACCCTCGTTCGGCCTTCGTGTTGATCGACATGCATGCTTGTGTTGAGCCTTCTCTTCTGCAACTATTCCTCGATCGACATCCAACCTCGGTGTCGATCGATATTCTCCCTGTCGGTCGACACAAAGGTCCAGCTTCGGGTTTTTGGCACATCTCCCAACTCGATCGACTTCCCGTACGTAAATCAAAGCATCAACTCTGTCAAACTCGGCTCTTTTCACCTTTTGCTCACTTTTAGCCTCTAAAACCTACAAAACTTAGCATAACAAGCATAACATCCTCTATAGTACACTCATGCAAAAAAATAACTAATAACTAATCCTAATTGCACTAAAACAAAGGAGAAAAACATGGATAATAGAGTGTAATACGAGCTTATCAAAACTCCCAAACTTGAATGCTAGATTGTCCTCAATCAAAAGAATAGAAAGAAAAGAAATCTCATGTAGTTTAAAGTGCAATGCCTCACAAGATTCTTCACATTCAAGATCAAAAATCGACATCACACAAGCAATTTGAAAGAGATAAGATATTCATCAACTGTGGAAGACTCACAAGACAGTGTTTCGCTCATTCACACAAGTGTTTGGGTTTTTAATGAAAGCACTCACAACATGTATGAAGAAATTTCTACCATAGGCTTGCAAAATTTCTAGAATCTCCACCGCTCAAATATGCACACAATTCAAAAATCAGAAATGACATTTCATTTGGTTGTAATGTAGGCTTTTTGTGTAAGGTAGGGAAATATGGCCATGTGACTAAATTAATTGAGTTCATGACTCTCAACAATCCAACCACTATTTATTCATCATCCACCATCTCCAAATATTTTCAACACAAACCAAGGCTCTTTTTTTTTTCCTAATCCTTTTATGCTCTTATAGAATAATTTTTTTTTTCTTTTGAGCTTATAAGGACACAAACAAACTTTTCTCTTTTTTTTTTTCTTTTCTTTTCTAGAGCCCAACCCTCTTTTGTTCACCAATACAAATTTCTTATCCTATTATCCTTATTTAACCCAAATCTTATAGAGAAGATACAATTCACCCTTTTCATGGCACTCTCTCATAGACAAGACAAACTATGATGTTTTTCTTAACTTATAGACCGAGAAAGAAAAAGTAACAGACTCAAAGCGGCTATTTTAGGGATAAAATATCACAAGGGACAATGTTTAGGATAATTTGGCTAACAAAGATGGCCTAAAATCATTTCCTATCCTCGTGCACACTATGCAGTATCGAAACAGAACAAAAGCAAGTTCTAGAGAAATAAAAACCTACATGCGAATTACATATGCTCAAATTCTCACTTAGGTTCAATTTTTCTTCCACAATCAATTTCAATCCACTTAAACATTATGCAAGTGTAAGTTTCAATTCAATCTTATCATGCGGTATTCTACATTCATAGGCAATCAACCACAATCAAAATCAAATCAAACTCATCCTTAATTAATTTCAAACTCAGACTTAGTTCAAATAGGTTCAAATACACAACAAGTTTTCCTCACACTATATCCATATTTTTTTCTAGGAAAAAATTTAAATAACATAAAACATAATAAATAAAAGAGAGAGAAAATTCGAATTTCTTGTCCACATCCCCAAACTTATTTCTAACTCTCCGAGTTCGAAATCAGTTTGAAAATAAGACAAGAATAAGAACTAGTACCTGGCTGTTGATCTCAGACATCAATGTTTTTATCCACCGGAGGAATCAACGTTGCACGACGAAGCATTCGTGGCTGCTGACACTCGACAGGTAGTGTGTCGATCGACACAGATCCATTCAATGGCAGCTCGGTCTTCTCTTTCCTCCTCGGTTTCTTCTATTTCATCCTCAAAGTCTTCAATGGAGGAGATTCGGTTGCATTCAAATTGCTCTTAGCTTTTGACAAGCTTGAATGTGATCCTCTCATCATTTGCTCGTAGTATGATTTCTCCACCATGGCAGACAATTAGTGCGGCACTAGTATCCAAGAACTCTCGTCCCAAGATGAGCGTTGTGTTGCTATCCTCCTTCATATCAAGCACTACAAAATCTACAGGGAAAACTAGATGACGCACACGAATGAGAACATCCTCAAGTATACCTTTGGGGTGAGACACATATTGGTCTGCCATCTGCAGTGTGATTGTAGTAGGCCCCATCTCTCCAATGTTGACGTGCTTGTAGATGGAGTATGACATCAGATTGATGTTGGCGCCTGTGTCACACAACACCTTTTGAAACTCGATCCCCTCGATCTTGACTGGAATCAAGAAGCACCCTCGATCACTCCTTTTGAATGGAATCTTCTTCTGAAGGAGTAGGCTGCACTGCTCATGAATCTTCACAGTTGAATTCTCCACGAAGTGTTTCATCTCACTCATCAGCTTGCAGAGATACTTCATGTAGCTCGGGATCTCTCTCAAAGCCTCGGTCAATGGTAAGTTAATACTTACCTTCTTCAGATTCTCCATAAATCTCGAGAACTTGGAATCCTCCTTCTGCTTGGCGAACTTTTGAGGAAAGGGCATCGGAGGTAGGCGAGTAGCATTCAAAGTCGGATTATTGAGTTGGGAAAACTTCTTTGTCAGCCGAGCTGCAGGAGTGTCGATCAGGCTGCTATGTCGATCGACAGGACACATCTGTTGAGTTCCTGTCGATCGATTATTCTTCATCTCCCAACAAGCCTTCATCTTCATGTCCTCTGTGTCGATCGACACAGGGAGTGTCGGTCGAAACAGAGGGCATTCCTGCGGGAAATTCCTCATCTTCTCCCCCAAACTCATTTTGGGGCATCCACAGGCCTGTGTAGCTGGTTCCAGACCTGAGTTTGATTGCTTTGCTCTCCTTTTGATTCTTGGGCTTCACTTTGGTGGTGCTCGGCAACTTCCCTTGCTTGTGTTGCTTACCAAGTGAGGTAGCAATCTGACTGACTTGTGTCTCTATTATTTGCACGTGCTTCCCAAGTTTGTCCACCTTAGTGTTGACCCTTGACACTTCTGGCTCAATTTTTCTAACCCGGTTGTTAGAAGCTCTCTCCTTCTTCTTCTCTACGATCTCACCATCTTAGACATTGTTGGTCCCCGATCAGAGTGTTTTATATGCAGCGGAAGTATTAATACGATCTTGCACTTATCTTACTAAGGTCTCAACTTAGCAAGTGTTTATCAAATGTGTTTAGTCTCTAATATTCGTTATGTAGTTTGCAGTTTATACTACAACACTTGATGTGTTGTGTTTCAAATATGCACAACTACACAATAACGAATAAAAGAAGTAAAAGATACACAGGGATTTATAGTGGTTCGAACAACTGTTCTACGTCCACTCTTCAGGCCTCCGACTGAAAATTAACTAAAAGATTGAGTACAAGGTCATGCCTGATCTCTAATGTTGAGCAGCTCCTCCGTCGGGTCAGCGCGCACCTTCAAGCACCTCGGTCTTAAATCTTCAACCTTTGTCGCTCCGTAGAGTAAGGACAAACCTCCCTTCTCCTTGGACGTCAACTGTTGGGAGTTTTATAGTTCTTCCCATAACCTATCATTGTGTTGGCGTTTCCCGTAAGAATCACGCTTGCAGAGCAATCGTGACTGCTAGATTCTTTCTAGAGTAGAAAGAATCCCAAAATAACCTTGGAAGCTTAACTTTGCAGGTCTCGAGCTTCAAATATGATAGCTTGTGGTAAAGCTTCAATCAAGTACTAACTCGGATGAGTTCGCATAGTGTAGAGAGTGATTAGATCTTCTCTTGTTGTCTATGTGAGTAGAAATTCGCGAACCTCTGAATCAAATCAGGATGACACCTATTTATTGGTGAAGATTCAAACGGCTATTTGAATCTTATCCGTTAGACTCAAAGGCATTGCTCGCCTATCTGCGTTTTTCCTTTTTCTGCAGTGCCAGAGATTCTTCAAGTCTCCTCGTCTCTGATTGGCATAGCTTCTATTTGTAGCCATCTCTGTCAGAACGGATCATTTTGGTTAGATCTGAAACCTCCTTTGTGTTTGATGATTGTTCTATTCTCTGATTCGCCGGGTTTCTTTGTGATTTGGATCCTTCTAATTTATGACTCCAATGTTTCTCTTGATTGCTGATGATCGTTTGCTGGCTGTTTGCATAAGACTGACATCTCAGCAGTCTGTGCTAAGATCTTTGAGTTATGCTGGAGTCACTTCTTCAACATTCTTGTAGCATTGTTTTGTATTGCTAGCCTTGTTGTCTTCTTCAGCACTCTTCAGCAATCATCAAGTCTGCTGATTCATTCAGCATTCTTGATTCTTCTTCGTTTCTAGTTCTATTATCTACGACAACATTTTGAGATGAAAAGCTTGGGTCATCTTCGCTACTTCCTTAGACTTGAGATTTCTGATTCATTTGATGGATAATTCTTTTCTCAGGCCAAGTACTTTTCTGACCTTATTGCTCGAGCTGGGCTTACTGATTGTCAGACGGCCTCTACACCGCTTGACTATGATGTTCATCTTACTCCTCTTGATGGTTCTCTACTTGAGGATCCCACTCGTTATCGAGTTCTTGTTGGGAGTTTGATCTATTTGACTGTCACTAGACTTGACATTGCACATGTTGTACAGATTGTTAGTCAGTTTCTAACTACTCTGCGGACTTCCCAGTATTCTGTTGTGTTGCACATTCTTTGCTACGTGAAGGGAACCTTACTACATGGTTTACATTTTTCACCCCGCTCTCTTTTGATTCTCTTAGGATACTCTGATGATGATTGGGCTGGTGATCCTACAGAACAGAAGTCCACTACAGATTTCTGCTTTTTCTTAGGAGATTCTTTGGTCTCATGGTGTAGCAAGAAGCAGACTTCGGCTTCAAGATCAACTGTCGTGTTTGAGTATCGTGTTTTAGCTGACTCCACTTAAGAGTTGTTATGGTTGTGTTGGTTGCTTGCTGATCTTGGTGCGCCACAACCTTCATCTACCTCTCTTCATTGTGATAGTGAGAGCGCAATGAAGATGTCAAAGAATGATACATTCCATGAACGCACCAAGCATATTGACATTGATTGTAATTTCATTCATCAGCAAGTTGCTCGGGGGACTGTGCAACTCATTTCTGTACCTTCCACCTATCAGACGACCGATGTCTACACTAAATCTCTTCTTCCAGGCCGTTTTTGGACTCTTTTGAGCAAACTCAAGTTGTTTTCCACTCAACCACCTTGAGTTTGAGGGAAGATGTTAACATATATTGTTGTATATATTTTGTAGGTCATTAGATTAAAATTAGATTAGTTTTCTTATTAGCCCATTAGACTATTTCTTGTTTTGTATTTCTATAGTGTAAATTTTTGTCTTGAAAATTGTCTAAAATCACCCATTTTGGTTGACCAGGAACCTGCACCCACCACAAAGATCTGCGGGCCCCACAATTATTTTTCTTTTATTATTTATTTATGTACCAATAGAATTCTTACATTTGTTTTCATTTCTATTGATAAATTTATTTTTTGTAATACTGACATATCTTTAAAATAATAACAAATAAATAAATAAATAATATACTAAAATTCATAATTTTTTATTCTCTACAAATAGAGACTAATTTTGATAATTTTTTTTTTAATTTTGAAATTGAGAAATATACTCACTTGCCTTTTCTAGAAAAAATATAAAAAATAATCTTATTCACAAATTATTGATAATTTAGTTGTTTTAATTTAACTAATTTAATTTAAATACAAGTTGTATTTTATAAAATGTAATTTTATTTCAACTAGTTGTATATTATTTATGTTATCTATGACAATGTAATAACAAATATGTGATTTTATTTATCGAATTGTTTTATAATTTAGAATTTTTTATTGTTTCAATTACAAGTAGTATTTTTATTTTGAAAATAAAGATAAGTAAAAGAAATATATTTGGATATGCGGTTGGGTGATCATTAATAAACTTTGTAAATTATTGTAATTGGAATGATTGCTTGATAAACATAATTTAACATCCACAAGGTTAGATTGCTTATTTATCAAAAAAAAAAAAAAAAAAAGTTAGATTGCTTAGGTTAGTCCGAGAGTGCCCCTTCGTTCAGCCCCTCGTACAATCCCAGCCACTCACGGGAGATGCGCTGACGTCACCTGGGGTGAATCAAGTTGCAGCACTCAACCATTAGAGAGAAGAAAACCGCTCTTGTAACTGCACCCGCTTATTCTTTTGCTGCTGCTCCATATATATCAAATGAGAACATGGCGGTAACACTACGACTATTTTATTTTATTAACCGCGCATGCAATTCAAATAAACAGGTAAAGATCGATATCGTACACAATATTTTTTTATTTTTTATTGTATAATGACTAATGAAAGTCTATTGGCGTGCTGAGCCAATCTATAAACTAATTGATTTCGTAGTCCTTTTAAATAACTAATTCAACAATCGCAAATTGTACGAACCAATGCTTAATGGTTGCGTTAGGCAGGCTTAAATGGTTTAGGCGGGTTTTATTCTACCCAAATGGGTTGACCCATCCAAAATAGGGTTTATTAATCCCAATTAGGATATATTATATGAGTTTGAGCTTGAGTTAATGGATAAAATCCGCCTAAATCATTTAGGCCTGCCTAACCCAAGACCTTCCCATATTTAATATATTTCATTTTATAGTATCAAAATATAATAATAATTATTATTATATATAAATATATTCACAATTATTGAATTATTAAATTTTTGTTCATTAATATTAAATATTAATATAACTACTCTTCAAATTATATATCAATATTTCCAAATATATATTAAAATTGCTAAAAAACTAAAAACGAAGTTGTGTATAGATAAACTGATATATATAAGTCTCTAATTTACAAACTAAACAACATAAAATATAAAATTAAATGATAAGTGGTGGCCAGGAGGCAGGGCCGGCCCTGTAAATTTTGGGGTCCGGTGCGACGGAATTTTTGGTGCTCCTATTTAAATTAAATAATTATAAAAATTATTAATAAAATATAATATAAATATATTTTAAAATTATTTATCCTATTTAAAATTACAAAATATATTTTAAAATGTCTTATAACAAAAAATTTAAGTCATTCACGACTTTACAACCAACTTATTTATTTCGCTTAATTTTTAAATAAACCTAAAATAAAATAAATAATTTTAATAATATCATATAAAATAAAATCATAATTATCATTTGAAAATAATTCTCCCATCAATTTTTTCGGCAAACTTTTTCAGATTTTCTCATCATCTCTTTACTTTGTTTTTCTTTTCCAAAACAAGATAAACATTTACTAGCTCAAGAATAATGATAAACATAATAACAAAATAAATTAAATCAAACAAATTAAAATCTAAAATCACTCTCGAAAGTTTCTAAAAATTAAATAAAAAAATTTAAAGAAAAGGCCTAGAATATCACGTAAATGCAGCAAGAAAAATATGATAGAATTTAAAAAAAATTGCTTTATATTTCATATCATAGACAATATTTGTTTAAGAAAAAATGAAGGACTACCTTATCAACTTGTTGTTGGTTTCTATTTACTAAACTTGTTTGTAATTTATATGATATTGAAAAATAAAAAAAGAGAAAAGAGAACTAGAGAAGCAATGGAAAAGTGAAGACACAACAGCCGCTTCGTATTCTAAAAGAGAGACTAACACTTTGGTTGTTGTGTTATGTTAGGAATAATATAAATTTTAGTATTTTAATTGATATCTTGAATAAATCTTAATGTTTTATTTTTAATATAATTTGAGCTAAATATCTTTATTAGCCTAATTATAAATTTATTTTTTTGTTAATCTTTTTATTTAATTTAAAGATTATGTTCTTTATATTATATTGTTGTAAAAAGTGCCCCTACTAAGATAAATTAATAGTATAATATTACTATTATTATATATATTTTTTAAATAGTGCCCCTTTATTTGGAGGCCCCGGTGCGGCGCACCTCTCGCACGGCCTCAGGACTGCCACTGCCCGGTGGCCGTGTGACAGGTGCGCCGCACCAGGGCCTCCGAGTGGGAACACAATATTTTAAGAAAAAATATGCAGTAATAATATTGTGATAATTTACCTTAGTAAAATTTAAATAAGTTGATCAAGATTAAAAAACTTAACGTTTAGTTTAACTAAAAAATTATAATTTATATTATCCTAACATAGATATTTAGTTCAATGCAAAATAAAAAAACTAGATACGACATTAGATTTATTTATTCAACTATAATCAATATAACAATATCTATTCCTAATTACAAACAAATATTTACAATTATCTTCGCATAATTAAACAAGAAACATAATTATTATTTAATTAAAAGAGTTAAAATTTTAAATAGCCAATTTGAATATATAAAAACCTTAAATAGTCAATATTATGTATACATTCAAGATTTAGCCATTATCCACAAATACCCCCATTTTTTAAAATATAATAATATCTTTTCAGTTTAGGATATTTTTATTAAAATAAATATACTATAAACATATTTATCAAATCACAAAAAAAATATTCAAATTAGGAAATATCATATTATTGATTTATTTGCAAGTAAAGGCATACTCCAATTCCTAGTTCCTTGCTGGTAACGCCTCTCTCTTTCTTCAAGCCTAATCCATTAATTATCTGCGCCATCAATTTAGATTGAGAGTCGTGAATTTGTTCCTTGAGGAAATTGAAGTTCAATATTTTATGTTGTATGGTGTGTTGTCAGAAGTTTTACGCCTGATTCTGCTATAATTGAACTGGTGCTTTTTAGTAGACTGCTTTGGAAACGAATCTATGCGTCGACCTCAACCTTTTAACTATTGATCACTGTAATTTCTAAAGATTAATTATAGAAATAGTGGCAAATAAATTTGTAAACCCTAAGGTTATCAATCCAGGGGAATGAAACAACGAAATATCCTAAATACTAAATCAGACGTTCTTGAAAATATTGATTAGGAAAATCGAATAAAAGGTTTTGTTGTTTTGAAATTGCAATACTTGCTATAAAAAATTAAATAGGAAAATTAAAAATCTTTTGAATCCAAATAAGAGAAGCACAGATTCCAGGGATATCTACCTATCAAGTATGACATGTATGAATAAATTGATTAATTCCCAATTTTAATTCCTCTTCGTAGTGAAACATCAGTAAAGTATTACGAACTTCTTTGTTGGACAATTCGCAAAGTAGATTAGTCAACTACCTATCTCCGCTCGGTCTCAAGATAAATTAACGAACTCCCAAGTTCTACAGATTTATCCCTATAATCAATCTCCTTCAGTTTTGACAAGAAATCAGATTATATTGTGAAAATCTCTTTCGATTGAAAACTATCACAGTTACGTCTCAAGTAATCAACAAAATAATCCTAATAAGTGGCCAACAAATCACGATTATGAACAAGCACAGATTTCACAAACTGCGAAGGGAAAGGGAAAATAATTCAATTAATCAAAACATGTATACATAGATAGTTCGAAACCCTAGAATCTGAAAAGAAGTTTAGTTACACATATTCAGAGTAATATTCATCATAGAAAAATAAAACCTGATTTGCATAAAAACTTGGGTTGGAATGTCTTCCCACAAAACTCTGTCTTCAAACATAAACCCTAGAACTCTTGGAATCTCTAAACTAAGAAATCTGGAATAAAAATTATAAAAAGCATACCTAAAACTCGATTTTACAAGGCTATTTATAGAGGTAGAGGTGTATCATATCAAATCTAGGACTAAAGATATGCATTAATCTCCAAATCAGATCCAGATTAGGTTTCCCGCTTTCGCGTCGATCGTGGCTATATGGCGTCGATCGCTGGCTCCTGGACATCTTCGTCGATCGACGAGCATTGGCAGCGATCGACGCGGCCTTTGCTTCGTCGATCTTCTTCGTCGAGCGCTTGACTCCTTTTTGCCTCGTCTGCGCGGTCTCACGATTTTGGCTATAACTTCCTAATCCGAACTCCGATTGACCCGATTCTTGTTGCATTGGAGAGCTAACTCAAAGCATCATCCATTGCCATGCGCCAATAGCCCGAATTCCTCTTGTGGAAAAACTCTTCACTGCTACTCTTACACGTCACTGCTTTCGGAACGGTTTTCTCGTGAGTTTAGGCCTAAAAACCTGCATAAACCTCAAAACACACCTAATACCACCTAATATTGACATCATGCATATAATATTTATATAAACTCAATAAAACTACATAAAATAGTATAAAAATAATATAGATAAGTGAGTGAAATAATGAGCTTAATCGATAGGCAAGAAAGAAATCAAAAGATCAAGTGGTTAAAGTGCAATGCCTCACAAGATTCATCACAGTCAAGAACCAAGAATCCACTACCCACAAACAATTTGAAAGAAACAGAAAATTCATCAACCGTGGAAGAACTCACAGGAAGTGTATCGCTCAACTCTCAAGTGTTTAAGATAAAGATGAAAGCACTCAACAACATGTATGAAGAACTTTCTACCATAGGCTTGCAAATTGTCTAATATCTCCACTGCTAGAACGTGCACACAAGTCTAGAATCAAAAAGGACTTTCATTAGGTTGTAATGTAGGCTTTTTGTGAAAGGTGGGGAAATATGGCCAAGTGACTAAAATCAATCAAGTTGTACTTCCTTAATCAATCCAAACCACCTTCTATTCATCATCCACCTCATCTCCTCAAATATATCAACAAATACACAACCTCTTTTTTTTTCTAGCTCATTTTGAATCTCTTATGCTCTTTTCGATAATTTTGTATTCTTTTGTTTTCAGAGAGCTTATGAGAATTCTAATTATTTCTAGAGCTTCTCACACATACATCTTTTCACCACTAATTTATCATATCTTATCACGAATTCACCAATCAACCCCATACATACCACAACTCAAGACATGAGTGAGACAATACTTTTCTTAATCTCATAGACAAGGAAAGAAAAATTGTACAGGCTCAAAGTGGCTAACTAGGGAAAAAATTATTGTGAAGGGACAATGTTTAGGATATTGGGTTAACAAAGATGGCCTAATATCATTTCCTAAACTTGTGCACACTATGCAGTCTCAACACAGAAAATAGGCAAGTTCTAGAGAAATCAAAACACACATGTGAATCTCACATCAAACGAAGTAAAGGCTCAAATTTCTCACACAAGGATTCAAATTTTTTTTTCCACAGTCAGTTTCAAATCAACTCAATCAGCATGCAAGTATAAGTGTCAAATAAGTCCTATCATGCGGTATTCTACATTCATAGGCATCTAACCACAATCTTAATCAAATCAATACTCAACCCTCAATCAATTCTAATCTCACAATCTCATTCAGGTTATCTCAAAGCTCAAAAATTTTCCCCACAAAATAGCATAAAATTAAGAATTAGGGCAAAATTTAAATACGAAAAGCAGAATAAATAAAAGTACGGAAAGCAGAATAAATAAAAGATAGGACGTTCCATCTCTTGTCCACATCCCCCAAACTTATTTCCAACTCGAAGAGTGGAATAAGTTTGAAAATCAGACAAAAGAGGGAACGATACCTGATAGTTGATCTCAGACATCAACTTTTTTTATCCCCCGGATTCTTCTATCACCATTAGGGAGGTCGGGTCCAAGCAAGCCTCCTTGCGACCTCCTTTTCATCTCTGTTCTTGACAACTTTCATCCCCCACTTCTTGGTGTCTTTTTCCTTGTGCGCGCATAATGAGGAGCTAACTCCCTTGCTGTCTCTCAATGCCCCCCGATGGCGGACTTGTACTTCCGTAGAACTCGTAGTAATTTTTCTAGCTTCCCATGCCTGAGGTGTGCCGGAAGCATCTTGAGTTCCAGAATCGGCGGATCAGAGTTAGATGGCTGCTTTTCCAAGGTTGCGTTGATTGACATGGGTGAAACTGCAGCAATCCCTTTTCTTCGTCGCGCTTTTTCTGCCGATGAAAATTCTGAGTCTGACTTCCTTCATGCATCGATCGACGTGACTGTAGCGTCGATCGACGAGGATCCAACGGCTGCGTCGATCGACGAGGTTCCTCCATCGACTGACGTGGGTGTTTTTCCATGCTTTCTTTTCTTTTTCTGGCTGCGTCGGCTTGGCAACCGCTTCCATCTGCTTTCTTTCTCATGTGTTATTCCATCGGATACCTCCAGCTTCATTGCCCGATCCACAAGCTCATCGTCCATCTTATCCAAATCTGAAGACAAAAGCAAAGAGTGCAGTAAGCAGTTCTCCGGAAAATTTGAATCAGTTGCACTAGAAGAAAAAGGAGAGGAAATCACCGGATTTAATCGATTGATCATGTGGCATTCTTCCTGAGAGCTCCCTTTACTGCGCTTCTGCACTTCTTTGTAGATGGGGAAGGTGACCGACTCGTCATTGACTCGGAATGTCAGCTTGCCGTCTTGAATGTCAATCAATGCCCCTCCGGTCTTCAAGAATGGTCTTCCAAGGATAAGAGGAATGTTTCGATCCTCCTCCATATCAAGCACCACAAAGTCGGCTGGAATAATAAAATCTTTTACCTTTACCAACACGTCTTCCATGATGCCTTTCGGGTAAGTGACTGACCTATCGGCCATCTGGAGCGAGATTGTTGTGGGCTTGATGCTTCCGATCTTCAACCGCTTGAAGATTGACAGCGGCATTAAGTTTATAGATGCACCTGAATCGCAAAGGACCTTCCCGAAGGTCTCTCCTCCAATGACACAGGGGATCGTGAAGGATCCCGGGTCTTCTCTCTTCAGCGGCATCTTCTTTTGGATAATCGCGCTGCATTCCTCGAACAAGTTGACCCTCTCGTGCTCTACAAAGGGTCTTTTCTGAGAGACCATATCCTTTAAAAATTTCATATACCCCGGTATCTCTCGTAGTGCCTCAATCAGCGGAATGTTAATGTTTACTTTCTTCATGTTCTCAAGAAAGCGTGCATATATCTCGTTCATCTTCGCTTTGGCAAACCGCTGCGGATACGGCAGGGGAGGCTTATACATTGGTGGCTCGACTGGCGTCGATCGACGAGCTTCAGCCTCGTTCGACGGGAGCTTTGGTACTTCGTCGATCGACGGCAACCCTCTGTCGATCGACGGGGCTGCGTCAGCGACAACTTCTTCGGCCTGCTCGACATCTTCATCCTCCTTTGAATCAGTCCTTGCTTGCTTTGGCCCTTCGTACGATTTTCCCCCTCTTAGAGTGATAGCATTCACTTGGTTTATCTGACTCTGAACTTTGGGGTTAGCTTGAGTATTGCTAGGAAATTGCCTGGGTTTGTGCTGGGCTTCGAGAGCTTTGGCGATCTGACCGACCTGAGTCTGTATGATTTGTACGTGTTTCTCGACTTGGTCCACCTTGGTCTTTACTCCAGCTATCTCTTGCTTCAACTTGGCTACAGTATCAGTAGAGCCTTCCATGAACTTGGCCAAAATCTCCTCGAGATTTTGCTTCTTCTTCTCCACCACTTCTCCATCTTGCACTGCAAACCGAGGTGGTGGTTGCTCAGCTGCTTGGGGGTTCGCGTAGGAAAATCCAGGATGGTTCCTCGCATGATTGAAAGTGTAGGGCTGGTTGTGCTGCTGATATCCTCCACGGTAGTTGTCTTGATAACCGCCCCTTTGAATGAAATTTACAGCAGAACAATCGCCCTCAGACGGAGCTTGCACTGGCTCTACTACAGCGACTGTTTTCTGCTGCTTCAGTGCAGCGAAGTCTTCCCTTAACTTTTTCAGCTCGGCTGCCAAATCAGGTTGTTCGGCAACTTTCTCCACCACTTTCTCCTTCTCGACCGCCATCACTGGCCGAGTTCGGCTTGAGGACCACTGTTGAGTGTTGTTGGCCATCTTTTGGAAGAATTCCATGGCCTTCTTTCCGCTTTTCGTCATGATGGTGTCTCCCAGTGTGGTGTCCACCAACTTGACGGTCTTCTCATTGAGTCCTTCGTAAAAAGCATATGCCTGTTCTCCTGGCGGAAAACCATGTCCGGGGCATGATCTCAGCAGCTCTTTGAATCGATCCCACGTCTCACTGAAGCTCTCGTCAGGCCTTTGAGCGAATCTGATGATTTCTTTCCTTCTCTGCCTGATGACATTCAGAGGGAAGAAGTTCTCCAGGAATTCATTCCTCAATTCGGTCCACGTGCCTATGCTTCCTTTGTCCAGTGCGGTGAACCATGACTGTGCCTTATCCCTCAGAGAGAATGCGAACAGGCGCATTCGGATGGCACTCTTGCTGACTCCCCCGATTTTGACAGTGTTGCAGAGCATCAAGAACTTATCTAGATGGGCATAAGGATCCTCAGTAGGTCTTCCTCCGAATTGATTTTGCTGGACCATCTGCACCAATGCGGTCTTCAGCTCAAAATTATTAGCATTGATGCCAATCTTGAAATCTGTCTCCCTGAACCGAGGTTTATACCGGTTTTGCATGGCTTCCTCTTCTTCCTCATCGTCAGATTCCTCTGGAGGGTCCTGATTGTCGTCCTCTTCATCGCCAGGATTGTCATCAAACAACGGGTTATGGCGAAGATCCCTTCCATTCGGATCGTTCCTCTCGAGGTCTCTTTCCAGATGGTACTGTTGAATTTGCGCCCTCATAGCTTGGACTTCTTGGAGAAGCACAGCCTGCTCCTCTGCAGTTAGCACTGGTGGAGGCGGTGGTACGTTATCTTCCATTGTTTGATTACTCGAGCCTTCCTGAGCACACTTATTCTTCCGGATCTTTCTGCAAGTGGCTTCAATGTCCGGGTAGTAATATAACGGGTCCTTTCCTCTGGCTCTTGTACTCATGCACTACCTGTACAACAAAGGAGGTAGTGAGGTAAAACTGGAAAATATAAGAAACGAACTGAAATAAGAAAACTGAGCCTCTGAAATGACAAAGGCGTCGATCGACGAGACAAAGCGTCGATCGACGGAAAGAAAAATGACTTCATCGATCGACGCTAGTTAGCGTCGATCGACGAGTAATACGAAAATGCGAGAAAAAGTAATTTCAGAAAGTACGAAAATTACAGCCTAAATCAGTATTTCAATCACAGATTTAATAGTAAGATTAATTTGATCACTGTAATTTCTACAGATTAATTATAGAAATAGTGGCAAATAAATTTGTAAACCATAAGGTTATCGATCCAGGGGAATGAAATAATGAAAAAAATCCTAAATACTAAATCAGACGTTCTTAAAATACTGGTTAGGAAAATCAGAATAAAAGGTTTGGTTGTTTTGGAAATTTTAATACTTGAAAATTAAACAGGAAATTGAAAAGCTTTTGAATTCAAATAAGAGAAGCACAGATTCCAGGGATATCTACCTATCAAGTATAACATGCATGAATGAATTGATTAATTCCCAATTTTAATTCCTCTTCGTAGTGAATCATCAGAAAAGTATTACGAACTTCTTTGTTGGACAATTTGTAAAGTAGATTAATTAATTACCTATCTCCGCTCGGTCTCAAGATAAATTAACTAACTCCAAAGATCTACAGATTTATTCCTACAATTAATCTCCTTTAGTTACGACAAGAAATCAGATTATATTGTGAAAATCTCTTTCGATTGAAAACTATCACAGTTTCGTCTCAAGTAATCAACTAGATAATCCTAAGATATGGCCAACAAATCAAGATTATGAATAAGCACATATTTCACAAACTACGAAGGGAAAGGGAAAATAATTCAATTAATCAAACAAGCATACATTGATAGCTCGAAACCCTAGAATCTGAAAAGAAGTTTAGTTACACATATTCAGAGTAATATTCATCATAGAAAAATAAAACCTGATTTGCATAAAAACTTGGGTTGGAATGTCTTCCCACAAAACTCTGTCTTCAAACATAAACCCTAGAACTCTTGGAATCTCTAAAATAAGAAATCTGGAATAAAAATTATAAAAAGCATACCTAAAACTCGATTTTACAAGGCTATTTATAGAGGTAGAGGTGTATCATATCAAATCTAGGACTAAAGATATGCATTAATCTCCAAATCAGATCCAGATTAGGTTTCCCGCTTTCGCGTCGACCGTGGCTATATGGCATCGATCGCTGGCTCCTGGACATCTTCGTCGATCGACGAGCATTGGCAGCGATCGATGCGGCCTTTGCTTCGTCGATCTTCTTCGTCGAGCGCTTGACTCCTTTTTGCCTCGTCTGCGCGGTCTCACGGTTTTGGCCATAACTTCCTCATCCGAACTCCGATTGACCCGATTCCAGTTGCGTTGGAGAGCTAACTCAAAGCATCATCCATTGCCATGTGACAATAGCCCGAATTCCTCTTGTGGACAAACTCTTCACTGCTACTCTTACACGTCACTGCTTTCGGAACGGTTTTCTCGTGAGTTTAGGCCTAAAAACCTGCATAAACCTCAAAACACACCTAATACCACCTAATATTGACATCATGCATAGAATATATATATAAACTCAATAAAACTACATAAAATAGTATAAAAATAATATAGATAAGTGAGTGAAATAATGAGCTTATCAACTATCATGTAGGTTCTGATTTTTGAAGCTCATAATCTAGATTTCTTCTATATAAGTTGTTTGCATCTAAGAATTAAGTTCCCCTTTTGGATTCAGAATTGGATCATCATCACAGAGAGGTTGCTACAGCATGTCTGAATCTAATATGTTTTGAGTTGAAGTCACTGAAACAATTATTGTTCTTGCTTCAGAATTGCAAAAGCTTTCGAATAATCCTCGACAAATCTTTGGAATAATTCTCGACCAAAACTTAAATGTAATCATGTAATTTATTTGAATCATAAATGTTAAATCGAAAATGATAAAATCAAATTGAAAAATAGTCACATACAATTTTTCTAGAAGTTTTTCCAATTATTATTAATTTTCTAAATATTTCAAACAGCAGATCAAATATAAGGGTTTTTAGGGAAGTTCACATTTTTTGGCCAATCTTTGAATGTGATATAATATTGGTTATATAAAATTTTTAGTGGAAATATTTTTAAATACCCAATTTCTAATAACACATATCAAAAATACCCATTTCTTATAACACATATCAAAAATACCCAAAAGTACAAAAGTGTGCATGGGGAAATGGGTTTTGCCAAATTTGATCCAATCATTCTTTACATGATAATGATATGATTACTTAAAATAGATTTTGTAATAAAGATATTAGTTTCAGATATAAAAAAAAATGAAAATTCATATTATGTAATTTGAATCCGGGTCTGATTCGGGTCTGACTCGTGAAACAGACCGAGCCCAACCCAAAAAAAGTTGAAACCAACTGAAACCGACCCGGAACCGACTGGATACCGACCCGATTCCGTCCCGGGTTGGTATCGAGTCGGTTCCGGGTTGGTTTCAATCGGTTTCAACTTTTTTTTTAATCATATCCATAATTTTTCCTACATTTTCAGGATATTCGGTCCAATAAAGTCATAAAAATCTGACCCTGAAAATTACATGACATCGATTATTTCATGCATTATTGTCCTATGTGCATTATTTTCCCAACTTTTTACATACAATATTGGTCAAATGAGCTCATAAAGTATACTGACATGAATAATGCATGACAATCAATTTTATTTTTGACTACATGAGTGGATGGAAATTCTGCGTACACTGTAATGCAGATGAGTAAATGGCCATTTACTGTATTTGACTAGTCCAATCAATTCATCAAAATAATTGAGATTGGTTTGTCTATAAAATCCAATTCATTTGCAACGAAGCATACACATTCACTACATTCACTATATCTTTGTTCCTTATTCTCTCCATATTCTCTCCATTTTCTCAATTCCCTCTTTTTTAAATGGATAATTGGTGCACTATATTTGTTCACTACAATGGGCAATTTGATGATTCATCCATCTATGTGGGTGGAGAGGAAAGGTTGGTTTACATCCTAATGACCAATCTTTCAGTATAATCTCTATAATACTGCCCAGAGTCGCAGTGGAAGAAATGTAAGATCGTTGTTGTCGACGGATGTTGATCTGCAGCGACTTTGCTCTGTTTTTTCAGAGCCCAACGTTTATGTTGTTTTCAACAATGCAATCAACATTGGTGTTGGGAGTTCTCAGCAGGAGTCATCTCCATATAGACCGTTTATATCTTCCTTTAGTCCACCGCCGAATGCTACTTTCAGTCCATGTTCGGAGGACCTTCAAAGGTTCGATTCTTCTATGTTCTTTAATCAACCTTTCGAAGGTGGTGCAAGCGGGAGTTCACATATTCCCGACTTAAATGAGGGTGGTGGTTTAGTGGAGTCTGATGATGATGAAAATGAGGAGGAGGCTGAAGACTCGTCCGAGTCAGAGGATGAGGATTTCAACCAATCTTTAATGTACTTTACGGTGGCTGAATTTTCTGCCTGGGTGCAATCTGTTGTTGGTATGAATGCTATTATTTCAAATCTGTCGTCGGCTCATCCTCTACCTGAAGGTCTGGAAGTCCAATTAAATAATTGGTTACTTCCAATCATTCCATTGGATACTTCTGATTCACCCGTCCTGCAAGATGTCGCAGACATACTGGACCAGGAGTTGACGGAGGGTGCCATATTTTGCAGCAGAGATGATCTGCTTGTTGCTGTTGGTCTCTGACATATGGAGCAGAGACAAGAATTTAAAGTCACCCGGTCTGATAGTACTCGTGTTGAGTACAAGTGCAAACGAGATGAGAGTTGTTCGTTTCTTATACGTGCTACGTGCAAAGCTCAATGTTGGATTGTAAGCAAGTTCAAACCTGTTCATAGTTGCAGGATTAATCTTGCTGGAGTTGAAGCACGTAATGTTCGTTTGAAAGTTGTGGCTGCTTATTTTGCAAGGAAGATGCATCGGCAAGGGTCACTCATCAAACCGCATGAGATTATGGCCGAGCTGCATAGAAGTTTTGGCATCCAGACGACTTATTGTTCTGCACTGAAAGCACGGAACGCAGCCCTTTCGATGTTGTATGGTGGTGTCGAAGATTCTTTCAAGATGCTGCCGAGGTACCTCGAGGTACTTGTTCAGTATAATGCAGGGACGCTGACAGATCTTGATATTGCTCCCGATGGACTTTTTCGACACTTGTTTGTGGCACTAGGTGTTTGTCGAAGTGCTTTCGAGTCTTCACTGAGGTAGGTTATTGTTGTCGATGCAACTCATTTGAAGGGAAGAAACAAAGGAGTTTTATTTGTTGCTGTTACCAAAGATGGTAATGAACAGGTCTTCCCACTTACCATCGGTGTAGGCCCAATAGAGAATGACAAGTCTTGGATTTGGTTTATGACTCGACTCCGGATGACTTTTGGCTGCAACGATCAATTATTGATCGTATCTGACCAACACATTAGCATTTCGAATGCTATGAGCGTTGTTTATCCAGGTACCGCACACGGGCTTTGTTTTTATCATTTACAGAATAAATTAACCAGCTTCCGTCCGAACATTGTCCCGTTGTACCATCGTGCAGCGTATGCGTATCGGGCGACTATTTTTAAGCAGGCTATGGAGCAAATGAAAGTTACAAATCCGACAGCATACGACAAGTTAATGGATGTCGGACCTGAAAAGTGGGCTAAATCGAAGTGCCCTGTCCGCCGGTATAGTTTCTTGACCTCAAATGCGGCTGAGGTCTTCAATGCAAGACTGCTAGATGCTCGTCGTTTGCTAATCTGCTCGCTGTTAGAAGCGTACAGAAGTATTGTCGAGAGTTGGTTCGACCAGCGACGTGCCAAAGCTGCTAATTGGACTGATGACTTGACAGAGGAGGCTGTAGCGAAGATGGAACCTTTGGTGGAGAAAGCACGCTCATACAACGTGGTTCGCACATCGCAACATGCCTTCAAGGTCAATGAAGGCACCCGGACTTGGAATGTGGATTTACAATCTAATTTTTGTGACTGTCGTGAGTTTCAACTCGATCTGATGCCTTGCGTTCATGCAGCAGCTGCAATTCGATATGAAGTTTAGTCATTTCTTACTTTTGAATTATAACCTCTAATAGTTTCTAATTTTGTTTTATAGGACATATGGATTGTATCTGTATGACTACATATATCCCTACTACAAGACCGAGACATGGCGTGAGATATATGGTGGGGTTGTTAATCCTCTCCCCCCTCAAGATGAATGGGATGTGTCATCTGAAGCAGCATCAGTCGTTGTTTTGCCGCCAATAATAACTCGTCAAGCAGGTCGGCCAAGGAACAGTCGACGTCCTTCTAGTGCAGAGCATTCTCAATCGTCTACCAGCAGACATCGTGCCCCTAAACGTTGTAGTATTTGTAGATCAGATGGTCATACAAAACGAAATTGTCCTGACAGGGTCCAGGACAATCATTAAATTGTAATGTTTGGTTCTTAGTGCTATGCTCATTTCATGTCTTCAATAAATGGAACATTTTGATCGAAGAATCATAAACTATAAGATTTCACACAAATAAATTATTTTAATGCATGACAAATAAGTTAGATTGAATAATCATAAACTAAAAAATGTTCAATCAAAATCATCGGAACTAAATTCAAATAAACCTAATGCTACAAAAGTAAGATAAAGATAGGTGCCCGCATCACTCTCAATCCACGCTCGTGTCGGACGTCGAAACAATAGCATCTCAATATGTGCTAGCGCATAAGTTGCGCTTTGCTTCTTCATCGTCCCGTGGAAAAGTGATGTCCATCGGATCTCTGGCGGGGTGGCAGATGTTTTCTCAAGCCGAAAAATGTTTTTTTGCCAATAGTTTATGGCTCTCAGATAATGCTTCATCTTGTTTGTCATCTTTGCCAATTCTTTGCCCAATCTGGTACGCTCTTGAAGGCTTTTTTATGCTAAATAGGCATCATATATGTGCACCGTATGATTTTTTATACTGAATTTGACAGCAACTCAGTGACTGCGCAGTAATACAGGTAACACAATCTACAAAAAAAAAAAATTCATAAACAAGTGTTAACTACTTATAGAAAATAATATTATATTGCATTAAATTTTAATATTAAATTACTTACCGTATCTGCACCTTTCCAATCTACTGAGACCTGAGTATCTTTGCCTCTAGCGAAATCCAATAGGTCATCTGGCTCCAGGCGAGGTGCTCTATCTCCACCATAATGATGCTTCATCAAAATCTGATACAATATAGAACATCAGTATTAAATACATATTACTAAATAATATATAGAATAATTTGTGGTTGAATAATTCACTTACAAAGAATCGTGGTGAGATAACCCGAACAGTCGTCGATGGAGTAGCCGTGTATAATCTCCTCTGTAGAACTGGAATACACGGCTCTATTATATCTGTAGCCAAATCGTTGCTCATATTCTCCACGAAGGCAAAATAATTCTGCGAGAATTGCCACGGTCCCCCTCTTTGGAGTCTGACAGCATCGGGCTGACCATCTCTCCACGCATTATATTTCAAATGCACATCTATCCCAATCCCCCAAGGTCGTCCATCATTCGGCTGCAAAAAAATGAAAACATAAATAAAATAACCAAAGAAATACATAAATGAAATTAAATAATTATACTTATCAAATCTGCAATATCATATGCTAATAAGGATACAGTCAGAGTGTCCGGCTGGGTACTGATATCTCCAGTAGCCCCTGGGAGGGGCTGCGAGGTAGCATCGTCATTATCAGAACTGTCTGTGAAAACAAGGGGTACCTGATCCCGTTCACCAGAAACACTCTGACACTCCTCCTCAGGGATTGCAGGTCTCTTACCCTTTGCAAGATTTGTATCCCTCCTCTGCCTCTCCATCTCCTCCAGCCTCTGTCTGGTCTCACCACCAGATACACTCCTCCTCCTCTCCGACCCCTCCATCCTCGTACTGGTCTCAGCAAAGGATACACTCGTCCTCCTCTTCTCCGGCTCCTCCGGCCTCCTACTGGTCTCAGCATCAGATACACTCGCCCTCCTCCTATCCGGCTCCTCCGGCCTCCTACTGGACTCACCACCAGGTACACTCGTCGTCCTCTCCATCTCCTCCAACCTCTCATGCTCTATATGAGCCCTACGGCTCCAATCACGACTCTTATCACGAGCCAATACCTCTCTGAAGGCTGCATCATCTACATCTGTGCAATGACGACATCTAGATGCACGGAATAAGTCTGTAACTAGGGGGATGACCCTCTCTATCAGTGCCTCATGAATAACGGTCCGGATACTATCCAATATACTACCAGATGGACGATGTCTCCTAGTATCCCGGGAATCCCCACTTGAAGAATGCGTATGATACCTCGCATGAGTGCGTCTATGTGACGGTGTAGCGGTCTCCGACGGTGATCCTCCCTCTAACTCCCCACCAGCTCCTCTCCCAACCCGTCCTGCACCTGCAGGTTGTCCAGCACCCTCTTCTACACCCCGACCCGCACCCCGTCCTACACCCCGTCCTGCACCCAGTACTGGATTTTCTAGGAGTCGGAACTGTACCCCAATCGGATTGTCCATCTCCGCAGAAGTAAAATATAACCTCTCCTTTTTGGCAGGAGAAGCCTCCAAATTAGAACTCACTTCAAGCTGTGTATTAAAGTACTTACAATTAGAAAAATATTAACGGTTAATCTAGATAGCCAACAAATTATATACCTCATATTGAACGAAGAATTGCCCCCAATCAATCGTATCCGGCCTCGAAAACTCCCATTTCATAAATCGAGGGAGTGCATCAGGCCTTCGCAGAATAGTGTAGGCACGACCCAACTGAGGAATGGCCTCATAGGCCCACACCTACAAAAAATAACATAAAATATTTCACTCTTGTAGGTGTAAGAATTATTACTTAATTAACAAAATTAAATTATACCTGTAATGCCCAAATGGGTCCGCCTAAAATAAAGCTCGCACCACTAATTCGATCTGCTGTGGTAGGGGCAAGGTCCAAATAATAACATAAACACTGAAAAGCATATGCCCCCCATGGAAATGAACCCCACCTACCCAAATCCTCAACCAGAACATATATTTAACTCTCAATCTTTCTTTTTTCTGAAAGTCCTAAAGCAAAATTCCAAGCTGCTAATATATTGGCCACCCTCAAGTACAAACCATGACTAGTGCGTTCTATTTTTTTATCCCTAAAAATCATCAATAATTCTCTAGCGCTAAGATTCTTACCCCCACAAACTGTACAAAAAACCGAAGTACTAGAAGGATCATGATCGGCACAGGGATTAAAAGCACTAGAACTAAAAACAAATCCAGTAACTAATGCAAATTCGGGCACTCCAAATGCTATAATCTACCCATTAATAAAAAACCATAAAGCATTAGGGGATTCACTAGTAATTTGAAAGCCTAATAGCTCTAGGACCATTTTTTTTCCAAATTAATAAATTACCAAACGACCCATTAATAAATTGATTGAGCAACCCATCACCCCCTATCGAATATAATGTATCACTAATAGTCTCTAAAGTGGTCACTTTAGTGTATAAGTTCACTTTAGTAATTAGACCACGAAAAGAGGGTATAATCCACTGTGGCTGCAAAAATCAAACACAAAATGCAACAATTATGAAAGATTCACCAATTTAACATGTAATTTAATTCAACAATATGCATAATTCAACAAATTCAACCAAATGCATAATTCAAAACAATTACAAAAAAAATTAATTGAACAAATTCCACCAAATTTCATTCGAATTAATTCAACAATTATTAAAGAATTCCCAAATTTCATTCGACCAACAAAATCAACAAAATTCCAAATAATTCAATCAAATTACACACACAAGTCCATTTAAATAATTCAACAATTTCAACCAAACAATTCAACAAATTAAATCAAATATTCGGCATTATTGATTCCAAACATGTAAATAATTCAAATTTAACATACACCCATTCCATTCTATGCATACATTCATTCAAATTTATAAAATTTCAATAAAATTTTCATATTCTTATTTTCGAAATTTTAACCGACAGATTCGAAAGATAATTTGGAGGAGTGGGATTAGAAACTTACTTGTTCGGCGGCCATGTGTTTTGTTAAAATTGGAATCGGTGGTTTGAATGGATGGGGGCAGTCGGCTTCGTGAGTTTGAAGGGGAACAAACCAGATTTTGTGAGCAAATGGGGAAAAATAGGGGTTTTCGCGTGGTCAAATCATTTTTTTAGATCTATGACCGAGTCGGTCGGGTAAACACGCGGATCCTTAGCGGGTTCGGGTCTGATCTGATTCCAATCAATTTCAGTATAATCGAAACCGACCTGACCCGAATTAGGTCTGATCCGGGTAGGTTTGTGGTCTGATCCGGGTCAGATCCTGGTCTGATCCGGGTCTGATCCGCTATTTAATTTTTTTTTTCGAAAATGTATTATTCCAAATACTTTCTATTTCACATTTTTTTTAAAATCAGATATTATTTTCCACTATTTCAAATCATATAGCGAATTAAAATTAAATCAAAATTCATTGTTGTTTGAAAAAGTAGACTGACATGTCTGAAAAGTGTACTTTGGGTATTTTTTATATGTGTTATAAGAAGTGGGTATTTTTTATATGTGCATTAAGCTAAATGGGTATTTTGAATTTTCCTCTCAAATTTTTATATAGTAAAAATGACTATTTAGATATATTTCCTCAAATTAAAATGTCTCATCTTTTTACTTGTTGCTTCGCTCTTTCAGAAATCAATATTTATCTCTTTTGCCATTAAAGAATTCTAACCATAAGGTGTTAAGGTAATTTTTCATTTCTTTTGTTTTATGGATACATATATTGCTTTTATTTCGATGAATTTTGTCTGATTTCACAATTGTATGATTTTAGATTTTTTTTGTGCGCATTTAACTGATTTCGTGCTGGGTTATTTTATTTGAATTTTTTTAAGATTTTAGTTAGTTTGTTTATTTTTGTTAATTCTCAACAATTACTTCAAGAACTAAACACCCTGCATATATATCTTTTATACAACAAAAAATACTATTTTAGATATATTAACTTACTAATATATATCACCGGATCCAATCCCTATATATATATATATATATATATAGGGTTTAGATCTCATGATAAAATTCTTTAGATTAAAAATAAGAATAAAATCTAACCATTTATTTATCTTAAATGAACGACTGAGAACAAATCAAAGTTTTAATTCACCTCCCGAAATCTCATTGTTTTTAATTACCAAAGGGCAATATAGGAATTAACATATCTCCAGTTTTTAATTTCATTCAAATTCTACAAACCGGCGCAACCCTCCAATTATTCACTCCATTCCCGGCGCCATTCTCACACTTCCTCTCCTCTATTTGGTTTCACCACGCGGTGGCTCAAACTATCAATCGTTGTTGCTTGCTTTATTTTTATTGCTTGATATGTTCGACTCTATTAATGCAATTTGTTATCTTTTCAATACTAATTGTTTTTTTTTTGTCATTGAGAGTAGAATATAATTGTTAGGTATTGATATATAAATCCCACCTTTAATCTTGATATTTTGATGTGTCAAAACTGAATACCTAGGTCTAGAGTTATTACTTCTGTAATCCTTGTATAGGACTATTGAGTTGTAATAGCAAGACAGGAAGCATTCAACAAAAGAACTGTGAAGACACTTCGAGAAGTCCTATAGAAGAAAAACTGTGAAGACAGTTCAAGAAGGACCATAGAAAATCGCGAGAGCTATTCAGTGTAACGAGAAAATTTACTAAGCATGCAGTTTGGAACTGCCAAGGACATAACAACACTGAAAACTGTGGACACAGTTTTCGTGAACATTATGGGAAAACTGTCTAGGGTATCTCACAGTTACAAAACAAGCGAATTCACACAGTTGAGAGCACGTGAAAAATAAGGAGCTGATACAGTCGTAAAGAACCTTGGAATCTCAATGACAAGAAACGTGGATTCAAACAGTTACGACTGGAGTCTAACGTTGTTTGAGTCTGACACAACAAGTGCGAAACTATCTAAGCAAAAACATGGTTGTGGTCAGAAAAAGGAGGAGGAGCAGGTCTGCGACATCAAAAAGTAAGGCCGCTGATTGGACAACATCGACTTTGTTTCTACCGGCTACTTTTTAAGTCTCGGCTATAAATAGCAAGAGGATCAGAGACAAATAAATCCATTCGAACACATTTAAAGCTTGCCATTACTCTGCCGATTTTAAAGATCAAACACATCTACATCGCTCAAGCGAGAAAGCATAAACTCTGCGGTTCATTTATTGAATACGATGCTTTACAGCTTAACGAATCTTCAGAGATTCACTGTGTGACCTTGGTGTACACGAGGATTAAGTCTATTGACTTAGTCTGTTTTCTTGGTGTTCCTACTTTTCAAGTAAGAACACATCAGCCTGACACTCTAAGGAGGCCAGGTTATTACGGGATTTTGCCAACCTCTTTAAGTTCTGGGAAGAACTCAACTATCTACCTACCGGAGAAGGAGAAGGGAGGTTCGTCCTCAATCCATTTCCGACGACTACTAGTTCTGAGAAGACTTCAGGTGCCACCTGGCTTTGAGGAACTGAAGAAGGCATGAAGAACAACTACCTTGGTGAGTGATCCGTTCTGCTGTGGACGGTAGCTTCTACAACATTTGGCTATATATATTGTGAGGATTGTATCTTCATTACTTAGTGAATTCCCGGATTAATTTTTGAAGAGTGGACGTAGGACTTAAGGCTCCGAACCACTATAAAATCCTGCGTTGTTTACAATTTTTATTTACTTTTCGCACAGTTTTCAATTGTTTTGAAACCTTAAACACATATCAAAAAGTGTTAAAGTCTAAAATTGTTGACTGCTTTTAACTGTAAATTGGTAACCTAATCTGCTGGCTAATAGAAACTGTCGTTTTTTAAAACTGTTACTTAAAAATTGAGTTAAGTTGAAACTGATCTGCCTGCATTTAAGAGTGTGATTAACTGTCTTTATACTTCTGTTGCACATCATACGTACTCTGATCTGGGACCAACAAGTGGTATCAGAGCGGGTCGTTCTTTCTAGACTTTCCTGTTTTGAGTAGCTTAAGACCGGATCCATACTTCCTTGCATTCTTAATTGTTTGTTAAGTGTGATTAGCGAGCAGGTTATCTCAAGATAATGATGAGCTATCCAAGCTTTCCCAAGTACAACCCAGAGAAGTTCGAAGTATGAAAGAAGAGGTGTCTCATTCAACTGAGAGCTCAACATCCAGAGATGGATGAATTTTTGAAGAATGGACCCCTGAAGATCCAAAAGCCTAAAATCCAGCTCGCAGGAGCAGATGGTCCAGGTGGTGACGAAATGATAGATAAACCACATGAAGAATGGACACTTGAAGACAAGAAACGCCATCAGCTGGATCCCATCTCTAAAGAGATGCTTATACAATCTCTCCCAGATTCTCTCATGGACGAAGCCATACAAAACGACAATCCTAAAGATCTATGGAACTGGATCAACGAGCTTACCAAGGAAACTGAAGCTATGAGACGCAATAAGAAACAAATATGCATCGACAAATATGAATCCTTCCAGATGCTACCTGGCGAAACAATCAAATCGATGGAAACAAGGTTCAATGGAGTTGTCAGCGAAATGAAAAATCTTGGAAGAGAAGAAAAGGTGGATGACATGAATGCCAAAATTCTTTCGAGACTGCCGAAGGAAGAATGGTTTGTCAAAACCACCAGTTTGAAGACCATGGATCTCTCAAAAATGTCAACCAAAGAGTTGTTCGCCGAACTCCAAGCCCATGATGGGATATTCGGATGGTGGACAGGAATGAAGCTGTTAGAACCCCAAATTCAGCAGCTGATGGTGACGTAGCATTCTTTGTAAAGAGAGACTTCCAAAGGCAACCAAAGAGGCCAGTTCACTTCGAGAAAACTGCCTATCAATCCTCACCAACGAAGGATACCTCCACCTTAGTTCAGAAGAAGGAAACTAAACTGTCAGTTGCCAAACTGGAGGAATAAATGAGGAACCTGGCCGTACTTCTCGAGAAGGCCAAAGGAAAAGCGAAGGAAACTTAGTCCACTGAGCAAAGGTTCACAAAGAGAGAGCCATCACATGTTATGAATGCAACTCCTCATATCATCTGAAGTACGAATGCCCTCTAGTTTCTCAGGAGGAGAGAGACAGACTGAAGAAGATGTTTGAAAGGAGAGCATCTAAAGCTGTGGCCCAAGCAATGCTAACAAGAACTAAAGTGCCAGACGTACCAGACCATGATGATGGGTACTACACGTCTGAGGATGAGAATGATGAGGAAACACTTCTTGCCTTCATGGCAGCTATTGATGGAGATGTTACCGACGAAGGAGACAATGCTTCAAACTGCGAAATAGTGGTAACAACTCATCTACCCTCATCTCTTGAATCTGTATGTTTTGAAGAAAACTCTGCATTTTATCATTCAAACTCAAAAAATGTTTCTCTTAAAGACATTATTAAAGAAGTAAAAAAATTCCATGAGATCAAAGATGAATTAGTCATTGAAAATGCCTTACTAAAATCAGATATTTCAGCTTTGACCAATGAAGTCGAGGTCACTCAGTGAGGAACTGGAAAATCTCAAGGAAAAATATTTTAAACTTCTTAAAGATTTTGAAAATGTTTCAAAAGAGTGTGATTCCTTGAAAATACTTGAGCCTGTTAAATGCGAATGCACTTTCAAAAAGAGCTCAAGAAAATTAGATGAGATTTTGAATGCTTAAAAACATTTGTCCGATAAGCACGAAATTGGATTCTTTAAGCATCAAAATGAAAAGGTTTAGAACGAACATGAATCCACTTCTAGGACTAAGAAAACATGTTTGCGCTCTATCAAAGCTAAACTTAGTCCAAGTCATAAGTTAGATAGCGGGTGCTCGGTACACATGACAAGAGAAAAGGATTTAATTAAGAACCTTGTGATGTACAAAGGAGCATCGATCACTTTTGAGAACAAGGCCAAGGGACAAGTGACTGGAAACGGATGTGTGGAGCACAATGGAATCATCATTCAGAACGTGTCCTTAGTCACCAATCTGAAGCACAATCTTCTAAGTATAAGCCAACTGAGTGAAAGTGGCTATATTGTCAGTTTTGAAGAATCAGAATGCCACATCATAGATAAGGTGACTCACAAGACCATAATAAGAGGAATCAGGAAAGGAGGTCTTTACATTGTTGATTGGTACAGTGGAGAAGGGGGAACCTGCCTCCTAGTGCATAGTTCCTGAGAAAGAGTAAACTAGCTGTGGCACAAAAGCCTGAGTCATTTGAACTTCAACTCGATCAGACATCTGGCGAAACATAATTCAGTTGAAGGACTGCCATAGAAGAAGTTCCAGAAAGAAGGAGTCTGTAAGCTTATCAGCTCGGGAAATAGACAAGAGCCTCCTTCAAGAACAGGCCAGTTACAACAAGCACAAAACAGACATTGGAACTGCTCCACATGGATTTGTTTGGTCCAGTTACTCCACCCATAATAGGAGGAAGAAAGTATACATTAGTAGTTGTTGATGACTACTCAAGATATACCTGGGTGGTGCTGCTCAAATCCAAAGATGAAGTCAAAATTTAGCTGCTAGAACTGATTACCCGTCTTCAGAATGACAAAGGGGTGACAGTTAAGAGGATAAGGTCCGATAATGGAACTGAGTTTTGCAATGGATCCCTAATGGATTTTTGCGCTGAAATTGGAATTGGACATGAGAAGTCTACCACAAGAACTCCTCAACAAAAAGGTCTTGCTGAGCGGAGGAACAGAACACTCAAAGAAGCAGTAAGGACCATGATGGCCGAGACCGACCTTGAAAAAAGATTTTGGGGAGAAGCCTTGATGACAGCTTGCTACACGCAGAATCGAAGTGCATTCAACACACGACTGCACAAGACTCCCTACGGGATCTACAATGGTCGTAAGCCCTCTATAACTCATCTTTGTGCTTTCGGTTCTCCATGTTATATTCACAATAATGGGAAGTCTAAATTGAATACTTTCAGCCCTAAGGCTGATAAACGAGTGTTCCTTGGGTATGGACATCCTTCATATAAGGGATATAGGGTATTCAATAAGACAACCCGACTTGTGGAAATAACATGTCATGTCTTTTTTGATGAAGCTACTCTACTGCGCAGGACACTTCAAGAACTGGGTCTGGAAAATCATGAGATCAAGGATGTCAACGAGGAACCTAGAACTGAACTTGATCATATTCTAACAGTTTCTCTGACTAGATCTATGAATGATATTTTCGAGACTCTAGACGCCTCGGCTGAACCCCATGCGTCGAGAGGGCCAATGATGCTAATGTCATTGCTGAGGCCTTAAAGTTCATTAACATTGAAGATCAAAGTGAAAAGAAGCCCCCTAAAATAAATGCGAAGGTTTTTGATGCGGAGTAAGCTGATACCAAGGAAGTCAACCTTGAGGCCACTAGGGAAGGAGATCCAAATGTTGAGCCAACTGCAGTTCAGAACCCAGATGCTGATCAGAATGCTTTTCCAGAACAAGGAGATGAATTAATTTCTGAACAAGGAGATAGAACAGTTCTAGAAAAAAGAGGCGAAGAAGTTCCAGAACTTAGAAGTGAACCATCTCATGAGGAACATCCTGCAGCTTCTGAGAATCCAACTGCTCCTGCTAAAGCTATGTGAAGAAGCCTAGTTGGCTAAAAGATCATCCCTCTGAAGCCATCCTGGATGATATTGGAAATCCTGATCGAACCAAACAAGACACCACATTAATGTCTTGTTTTTAATCCTAGATTGAACCTGTGAAGATTTTTGAAGCTCTTTAATCAACGGACTGGATAAATGCGATGCAAGAAGAGCTAATTGAGTTCACTCGCAACAATGTGTGTTATTTAGTGGATCGACCTACACAATCAGTCCATGATTGGTACCAAGTGGGTCTTCAAGAATAAAAGAGATGAGACCGATACCATCGTTCGAAACAAAGCAAGACTGGTTGCTAAGGGGTACACACAATGTGAAGGGATAGGCTTTGATGAAACATTCGCACCAGTTGCCAGACGGGAAGCTATTAATCTATTCTTGCCGTATGCAGCTTACCACAGCTTCACAGTTCTTCAAATGGATGTGAAGAGTGCCTTCCTTAATGGCGAATTAAAGGAAGAGGTCTACGTCGAAAAGCTCCCAGGTTTCGAGCAAGGAAACAAAGTTTACAAACTGAAGAAAGCTTTATATGGATTGAAGCAAGCACCTAGATCATGGTATGAAACTCTCTCTCAGTTTCTGCTAAAGAATGAATTTGAAAAAGGTGCAATCGACCGAACCTTGTTCAAGATAAAGGATGGAGAGGACATCCTGCTAGTTCAGATCTATGTAGACGACATCATCTTCGATAGCAAAAACACCATGTTATGGGAAAAGTTTGCCCAGTTGATGCAGAATAAATTTCAAATGAGTATGATGGGCAAGATGACATATTTTCTTGGTTTGCAAGTAGATCAGTCTGACGAAGGGATTTTATAAGTCAGAAGAAGTATACTCAAGACTTAATCAACAAATTTTGTCCGGAGAAGACGAAGTCTCTAAGAATACCTATGAGCACCCGTTCTCAGATCACTCTCGATGAAGAAGTAGAACCTATTGATAAAACTGCTATAGAGGAATAATTTGGTCTCTACTGTATCTAACCGCCAGTCGACCCAATATATCATATGTTGTGGGAGTATGTGCAAGATTCCAGGCGAATCCTAAGAAGTCCCACATAGAAGCAGCAAAAAAGAATCGTGAGATATCTTAAGAAGACTGAGTCTTTAGGTATCTAGTATCCAAAAACTGATGGAATCATGTTGAATGGATTTTCTTATTCAGATTTTGGAGGCTGCAGAATTGACATAAAGAGCACAAGTGGAACCTGTCAGTTTTTAGGTCATAAACTGATTAGCTGGTTTAGCAAGAAACAATATTCCGTGGCTACGTCAATCACTGAGGCTGAATATGTGGCAGCAGCCAGCTGTTGTGCTCAAGTGCTTTGGATAAAGCAGCAGCTTAAGAACTATGGAATAGACACTGGATGTGTTCCTATATACTGTGATAACAACAGTGCAATTTCTATTTCGAAGAATCTCGTTCTACATTCCAGGACAAAGCACATTGATATTCGTCATTATTTTATTCGATATCATGTTGAGAAGGAGGATATTTCGGTAGAATATATTAGAACTGAGGACCAGTTAGTGGACATCTTCACCAAACCGCTACCTGAGGCTCGATTCAAAGAGTTATGCATCAAACTAGGTCTTCTACAGTTTGATGAAATCTCAAGAGAAGGAGATGAAAATTGATCTGATGCATAACAGTATGGTCTATTATTTAAGTCATATGCACTATTTTTTTGAGACAATTTACTCAACATTGAAGATAAAGCAAAAGAGTTCATCCATTAAGATGAAAATGAGGGGACAAGTTACCCTTACATCTAAACAAAAGCTACAAAAGAAATTTTTACAAATTCAGTAAAGATTGTTTGGAAATCAAGGGATGAGTGTCCAGCTGACCGGACGAGAGGGGTAGTAATCAGACCTAACCAGATTTGAAGGACTACCTTTGAGATAAGGGATCCTCCTCTCAAGGAGCCAACTCAGCTGCATGCCATAAGGGATAGTGACTTCTCACAGATTTTGAAGAGCCCTCTTCAGACAATCAAAGATGAACCCTACCCAGTCGACCTCACCTTGCTCCTCAGACGCCATCATAGCCTTCCAGACTGGTGGTGTGAAGTTAGTTTCTTCGAAGGGATTGTAGACCACCATATGGTTAATAACATTGAAGGACAACTTGTAGATCGGCCTGAGGTATCCACGTGGCGCAGTCGGATGGAAGCTGATGTTCCATGCTCTCCAGTCCTGCCAAACTGACCACTCAAGTGTTGTCTCCTCACTTCGATATTGCATGACATGCATTCTTTTGCCATGATGAAGTAGCCCTAACTCTGCTGCAAAATAGTTAGTAGACCAGTGGAATTTTCTTTCATTGAGATTGCAGAAAATCTCATCTTCAGAAACTGTGGAGTAGTAAGCAAGCATCCTGTTGGTCCCGAAATATCAGAGTCGTCGTGTTGATAACTTAACACGAAATGCAGCAGAATAGTTTTATTTCTCTGCACTTATCGTTGTTTTTCAAAAGTTAGCTAGCTCAAGTTACGTCTTAAGTTTGTGTTCAGATATACTCTAGCAACTCTGTTGCTAGGTTTCAAAACAATCTTGGAACAGTAATATAATAAAACAGTAAATGACACCAAATTTTATAGTGGTTCGATCCAAATGATCTACGTCCACTCCTTAGCCGAAATGCTAAGAATTCCACTAGAAAAGTATACAGATTACAAGGATTCGCTTTTCCAGTTAAGTAGGCAGTGGGCTTTCGGCCTGGCTACTTGACAGCTATCCTCCGTTGATCTGAACTTCTCCGATAAAGTTTGGCTGGGTCAAGTGCACACCTTCGAAACTCCTGCCTTGCCTGTGGTGAAAGTTTTAGAGTCACTTCCTGACTTTTCTTGAATGTGGCTAAACGCCCGTCTTAGTCTTTGACCTTTTCAGGTGTTCGACTGTTGGATTCTTTCTGAAAAGAAAGGAATCCCAATGATTGAACTACTCTTGGTTGCGATCAAGAATAACTTCAATGAAGTGTCAGTGTATCAAATGAGCTACACTTCTGGTTGTTGAGAGTTTTTGAATGTACTTTCACGCGGCTCTCAATAGACTACTTTTTGTTTTTCACTTTGTCACATAAATTTCTTGCTTTAGTGTTCGTGAGTGAAAACAGTCAGTTGTTTTAGTAAGTATTTATTTTTAAGTAGTCAAGTTGTTCTTTTTATAGGTGGAGATTCAAACTTTGAATCTCCTTATCCGTTAGACTCAACGGCTCCTTGATCCGAAAGAGCTTTGTCTGTGACATTCACTTTTGTTTTTTGACTTGTACTTTCCTAGCCACTTCGGGAAAGTCTTATCCTTTTGCGTGAGCTTTTTGTCAGAGTCGCAGTCCAGTTTCAAATTTGATTCTTTTGCTTTGCTAAGCTAGAATCTGCTAAAAATATATTCCTTGTGATCCTTTGACTTCCGTTGTTTGCGATTCTTTATTCATTCCTGAAAGGTCCGAATGCTAACTCCTTAGCATTCTGTCTAGCGAGCGTTCAGCCATTTGCTAGTGATCCTTTGTTGGCTTGCTTCTCTAGCAGTTTGTAAGTTGAATGCTGATATTATCTGCTTTGTGTCTGCTAGCAATTTTATATATAATATTGCAAGTTTAAATACAAATTGGATTCAGGCAGTAAAGGAAAAAAAAAATTGGACCTTGTCGTTCATGAGCCGGGTGCTGGTTTCTCCTTTTCACTGTCCGCTGAATTCGATGAGTTACTATTCTGGATATCAGCAAATTTCTCCATGGTGAACTTCATGAAGTTCTCAAGAAGATTTACTCCTTTTTCTCTTTCAGCAGCCTCACGCTCCAGTTCTTTAGCCAGCTTCTCCTTCTCTATTGCAATCTTTTGCAGTTGAAGTTCATGTTTCTTTCTTTGTAGTACTAATTTAGCTTCTAGTTCTTTTCTTCTTGACTCCTTCTTTACTTCTTCTTATTTTCTCCTTAATTCCTCTGTCCTTGCGGCCAACTCCTCATCTGCTTTTCTCTTTCTTTCCTGGTCAGCTTTTCTCCTTTCTTCCCCCTCTTTGATTGCAGCCAAAAAGTTTGTACCATAGGCCACCACAGTGTTAGTTAAGGTCGTCCTGGTTTCTGCTAGTTCCTTTTGAACAACCTCCAGACCTGTTTTATTCTCAGAAATAGCCAACTTGTTGTCAGCGACCTCTGATTGTATATGGGATACATCTCCCCGTATCTCATCAACTTCTCTTCTCAAATGAATGGTAGCTGCTTCTACTCTTCCATCAATGGCTGTTTGCAAATAAGAGTTAAAGGCTTCAGCTATTTCCGCAGTCAATGGAAAGGGTGGTATCTGCAGTGAGGTTATGGGAATGGCATTGAAGGAAGTAGTCGTAACGAGTTCTTGACTCATTGTAATAGATGATTGTTGTGCGTGACTTGTACTCGCAGCAACATATGCCTGATAGCATAATTCCTCATGCATTATCCGATTAGCAGCATCCAGAATTTGTACGGTCTCCTGGACAATCTGAGCTTCAGCTTTCTGAGCTTCCTTCATGATGTCCTGAATATCAATGTTCAGGAACTTAGCCAACTGCATATCGCGGTAATCAAATTCCAGAGCAGCATGCTCAGTGGCCAGTGCCGCTACTCGAGCTTTGAGTTTCTCTGCCTGTTGAATTTTATACTCCATCTGTCGTTTCCTGTAAGCGACAGCAGCTCTTGCTTGATGCTTAGACAGTTCAACCCTGGCATCAGAGTATCCGTCGGGTACGAAGGTGGATTTAGGTAGCCCCGCAGTCTTTGAGAGAAAACGGTGTTCTCGGATGGCTTGAAGTCTGCATATCACCTGTTTATCTGAGAACTGTTTCATCCCCGGAACTTGATCAATCCAATCGAAGCACCAGCATTCCTCACGTCTCCAGAAGTTTAATCCCTTAGCAGCAAAAACCAGTGCTTTCTCTTCAAAACAGAGTTAATGCATAATATAATCACACTTCTTACATCGTCGGAATTCTTCTGCTAACAAGCGTCCTTCCGATGTTGATTCATCCAATTCTGTATGGACTAAATCAGCAATGGCTCTTTCTGTTTCGGATTCCACGAACAATTCGATCTCTTCAGCCATAGGGGTGAGATCTGAGTTGGACCTTTCTTCAGGGTATACCGTTGCACACCATTGACCGATTCTTCGTAGATGATAACGTGGTCCAGGCAGCCCATTGAGAGGCACTCGGAGAGGAGTGTCTGATCCAGATGGTACCTTCCTCAGGTATTTGGCATTAAAAATCTCCTCAGATTCTCCATCAGATTCAGAAATGCAAGATGATTCAAGATCAGAGAGCAGAGAATCGTTCTCTTCGACAGGCGAATGTGAATCATGAAGAAGTGAATCGACCTGTTCTTCAGTATCTCTTCCTCTACTCGATTCTACATCAGTGAAGGCTCCAGGCCGTAGTAATTGTGAGAGTGCTTTATCTGATAGTCCTTCTTCTGCCAGGTTTATCTGCGATTTAGAGGAGGTATTGAGAATGGTTTCCTCTTCTGAAGCAGCTTTCCCTTTTCCTCATTTTTTGGCCTCGTCTACTAGGCGTTGCAGTTCATCAGCAGGAGCTTCATCATCATTCATCATGGTGATATCTGCTGGAATGTCTGTCGTTTCCTCGTCCTCTGCTGGAGTTGGATTTCCTTCAGCAACATTCGCCACTGCTGGTGATTGTTCTTTGTGCACTGCTGAGATTACATCCATTGTGTTAGATTCCTCGACTCTGCTAGCTACGACTTCTTCGTGGGCGCTGTCTGTGTTGTTAGTCTCTTCATTTGTCAAGGCTCCTTGTGAGGGCATACCATCTCCTATGGTGCTTTCCCTTTGCTGGATAGGCTGTGCTTCCAATTGGGCCTGCTTAGCAGCGCGCTTCTGGACCATAAATTCTTCAGCAACAGATTTGACTCGTTCAAAGTTTCTGTCTCTGTCTTCGAATGTTAGGTTACTGATGAATTTTTGGTAATCTCTTTTCTCGAGTTCCTTTAGAGTAGCTATGTGCTTTCTCTTTGCTTTCCTTGTTTCCGGACTGTGCTCTTCTACAATTCTGAGAGACTTAGGGATGTAATCTGGATCAGCGGTGTCCTCAATAGCACTCTCTGTAGAGTCCTTTTCTGCTGTAATAGTTCTTTCAGCAGCTTTAGCAGTCTTGCATTCTGCTTCTGCTTTCTCTAATGCTTCATTATCAGTAAGTAGTTCCAACTTTCTTCTGGTCTTCTTCTTTGCCTTAGTGACAGGAGGAGTTGTTGCGGTTCTCTTGTTTGGTTGAATAGGTAATGCCAGTGCCTCAAGAGTAGTTGGAAGCTGCTCTGCTTCCTTCGAAGTCATGATGTCGTTGATCTGATCAACTGGTAAGTTTCCTAACTTCTCAATTTCCTCAAGATTTTTGAAACACTGATCTGTTTCTGCATTCCTCTTCAACACTGCTAATTCTTCTTCTGTTATGGGAATGGAGTGTTGGAGTGTGGGTACTGCTAAACTTGCTTCATCTGGTTCCTCTGGGGATGTTGGTTTAGCCTTGTCCACATTGGATTTCCCGGTTAACTTCCTAGGATTTCTAGTATTGACCGGCTTAGGCTTGTGTCTGGTTACAGGAATGTAGTCTGTAGAAAGGAGTGCAACTCCACGATCTACTCCTGTGTTGGTAAACAAAATTTCCAAGAATTTACTAATCTTCAGCCCAAAGTTTACATTCGAGGAGAATGTTCCATCTATTTCCATGTGTGCATTCTTCTTGGCATGCTTTGCCCAGCATTCAAATATGAACTCAGCCCAATTACCTTTAACATTATCGTTTAATGCCATCATCACGGCATACTTCTTAGCAGAGAGCTCCGAGTAAGACCCAGCATCACACTGGAGCATCTTTATTACTATCTCTGCAAGTAGTTTGCATTCGTCTGTCAAGGTGTTGATCGAGGTGTTAACCTTAAACGTACTTGGTTGCCCTTTCTCTCCTGACTTCTTCCAGTGGTTCCACCTTCTTTCCATTTCGGCTATATTATTCACCTTATACTGAGAGATTTTGGTTCCAAAGTTTCAAAGTCCAAAAGTAAGAGACAGCAAATCAGCATTAACTTCTACAATATTCCCATATACACATGTCTTGAATGACTTCTGATCATCACTCATAACAGCTCTAGCATAGAATTCAGCAACCATGTGCGGATGAAATTGATCAGGTTCAGAAGTGAGATATTTTACCAGTAATTCGGAATCAAGGAGATTTAAAATCCATTTGGGAAAGTGTTTGTTGGCGAGAGGCATGTGCAGAATCCTGTCTGGCCATGGTAACCAATGTGCAGTAAGGAATGGACTCATCAATGTCCTCTTTCTTCTCAATTCCAATGAACTCGGGTGCATGTCGAACATGCAGGGGTGAGCAAGTGGTGGCGGGATAGATGAATGTGGGTTGTTGAAATTGAGTTGTGTCTAGGTTTTCTAAAGGTGAAGATTCGGGATTTAGAGATTGATTTGTGTCTTGGTGTGAGGAGGTTGAAGAACTTTGATTTGAAGTCATGGTTGGGTAGTTTTTCTGAGAATTTTGAGATGGTTTTGCAGAGATGGAGGTGAAGGGTTTCTGAGGATTGATAGGGATTTGAAATTTAATTATTGTGTAGAGGATTTCGGAGTACGAGAAGAGATTGACGGTTAGGATTGCTGTTGGTCCCGGTTTATCAGAGTGTATAACGTTACGCAGCGGAAATATTGAACTTATAAGTCTAACTTGCACTCTGTCCTGCTGGTTGGTCAGCTGACTGGCTGGCTGGCTGGTCAGCTGATAGCTCAACACTTAGAATATTTTAAGTCTAGTATGCACAGTTATCAGTTTTCAGATATACACCAGCACTTGAGTGCTGGGTTTCAAATACAAATTTAAATACTGAAAGCAGATAAAGGCAAAGGATTTTTATAGTGGTTCGATCAACTGATCTACGTCCACTCTCCAGTCGACTCACTGGAAATTCACTATAAGAGTAATCCGGTACAAAGTTCCTACGATCTATCTCCAGCTGGTAAATGCCCCGTCTACCAGTCCACTGGATCAACCGCTCCCGGTCCTTGTCCTTCTTCAACTCT
>JAPKLW010000174.1:136720-186391 GCA_026898455.1 Plectranthus barbatus
TGTTGGTCCCGGTTTATCAGAGTGTATAACGTTACGCAGCGGAAATATTGAACTTATAAGTCTAACTTGCACTCTGTCCTGCTGGTTGGTCAGCTGACTGGCTGGCTGGCTGGTCAGCTGATAGCTCAACACTTAGAATATTTTAAGTCTAGTATGCACAGTTATCAGTTTTCAGATATACACCAGCACTTGAGTGCTGGGTTTCAAATACAAATTTAAATACTGAAAGCAGATAAAGGCAAAGGATTTTTATAGTGGTTCGATCAACTGATCTACGTCCACTCTCCAGTCGACTCACTGGAAATTCACTATAAGAGTAATCCGGTACAAAGTTCCTACGATCTATCTCCAGCTGGTAAATGCCCCGTCTACCAGTCCACTGGATCAACCGCTCCCGGTCCTTGTCCTTCTTCAACTCTTCGTCAGATGGATGGAGTGCGAGCACGTCACTTCAACCTCCTCCTCTGACTGGTTGGGTGTTGAGTTCTCCCAAGAACGTAAATCCTCTACGGCAAACTGCCCGTAATAACTCAAGAGCTGGCTGGCTCTGGAGCTGCTATGTTCTTTCTCAGAAAGAGAAAGAACACCAAGTGAGGTCTAAACTTACAAGCAGGAAGCTTGAAGTCTCGTGTTTGAAAGATATCAACACACGGAAAAGCTTTAAAGAAAGCCTCGAAAGATGCTTGCTTGCTAGCAATGAATGTTCGTTCTTTCGGTAGTTGGAGAGTATTGAATGTTCAGGATGCAAGCGTGTAAGCGTCGAAAGCCAGCAACTAACTTCTTAAATGTTGGTAGCTCCGACCTATTTATAGACGCAAGATCCCATTCAAATTTCTAGCCGTTTGGACACATCCGGAATGGGTCTCTGTCCTCGGATGTACTTCAGACGGCGGCAGGTAGGAATTTCAGGAAAACTCCATACCTGTGTCTGCTTTTTCTGACACAGACCTCTTTGTGTCAGAACGGCATTATTTCGTCAGTACGAGGAATCGCAACTGGTGTCTTGAACTGATAGACTTTAAGGATATCCTTCCTTAAAGTCTTACTTTGTCAGTATATTCCTCAGACGAATCTTCTTTTTGTCTCTAAGACTCTGGGAGAGCGAATCTTGAATTCTGCTGGTAACCTCCGACTGGTAGATCGTACTGGTGATCTTGTGCTGGCAGTCTCTGCTGGTGACTTACGCTGGCACAATCTTAGTCTACCAATTTGTCTGATGTTAACCCTTTCTTGGAATCTCCCATGACTGGTGGCTTCACCGCTGGTGAATAGTGTCAGCCAGAACACGTATTCTGCTGGTAGGATTTGTCAGCCTCCTGCTGGTGAAATTCTTCCAACTGGTGAACAGTAGCCAGTCATTAGCTCTTGACTCCATGCTGATGAACAGTGTCAGCATGGGTCTGTCAGTCGTCTGCTGGTGAGACTTCTCTCAACTGGTAAGCACATCTCATGCTGGTGAACAGTAGCCAGCATGAGTCTTGATCAGCTACGACTTACAACTCAAAAGACCTAAACAGGACTTTACATTTGAGACTAGAGCTATTCTAGAGACAAACTGACGCTGGTTGGACTTAGGATTTGATCCACCAAAACACTTAAACACCAAATCAAAGATCTAAGTTATCAACTGGGGAAGGGAAACTTAGATAATTTTCCCAACAATTGCATTCGCTTTAACTGCAATCAACGGTTGGGGTAGATGGTTAGATCGTGTGAGTATGCACGTCATCAAAAATGTGAGTGCTGGTGACGTGGCACAGCCCTATTCGTCGCCGCACCCCACGATCCTTGTTGACTGTATTCAGCAGTCAAGACTTGGTATCAAAAATTCGAAATCATACGTTTCATGACTGCGGAAAATTTAGCAGAAGTGAGTTGGAGTGTGTATAACACTAATGTGCGATCGATTCACTTAGCATCTTCCAACGTTCCTGTGCTAGCTAAATTTCAAAGCACTTTGCTAGACGGATAAGGTAGAGAATCCAATGGTTGTGACTTTCTCTACCAGCCATGATTAAGATCAACGATCTCAAATGCGCACGTCTTGTTGTTTCCTTCCACCTTCTCCGAGAATCACTCGAGTGTGTATACGTGGCGATCTCCGAAATAGTTTAGCTTCCTAGGCATATTAATTGTTTTCAAAACATGCAGATTTTCTTATATCAAATCTGGCTAAAACTTCTCTCCTTCCAAATATGACGTGGCATATGTAGCTGTAATTCAACAGACATGAATAAAGAAGTATGACGTCATAATATCATAGACGAGATCAGAATAATAATGAAAATCATCTCGAGCCATATGCTGATCAGAACATCAACCGTCACTGCTGAAGTGATTTGACTCCCCATGCATTCGTATCGTTTCATTATCTGGCGATGATTCATTTTCCAATACGAAATCATAAATTGTGAGAGGTGTTTCCCTTCTATAAAAAAGGATCACTTGTGTTTATCTTCAACATCACCATCCTTCTTCGAACAAAAACTTTTCCCTTCAAAGTTTTCCATGGGATCCCTGAGCGAAATACTTGACGTCACTAGGAACCAAATCCTAGATGAAGTTGCCCTCCGTGCAAGCTATCACGACAAGCCTTCTGACGCTGATTTGGCGATATCAAAGATTACCAATACTGGTTTGATGCAGTTTGTGACCACCACTCCCCTTCATTATCACGAGGACCTCCTCCAAGCATTCATCAAGGATTGCATGGCGGAGAAGGATGCCATCTACGGTTCCTTCTGTGGGAAGATTGTGCGATGGTCACCGAAGTCTTTTGCGAAGGACTTTGGGCTTCCAGGGGGTCGTTCTCCTATCCTTACTTATAAGGACTCGGCAGTGGCTCCGGAGTGGGTGGCATGGAGAAAGTGGCAAGTGTCTCCCATGTGCAACTTCTCTCTATCTCCGGCAGTGATGGATCTTCAGGCTCCTTACCACGATCTCTTTCATGTGGCCAACCACATGATATTGGGCGAAGATCCTCATGACGTCTTCCTGTCTAAGGAGGCTTGGCAAGTCATGCTTGCCATGGACGATGAGGAAAATGAACTCGACTGGGCTGACTTCATTTTCCAATCTGTGAGAGATTGCGTTCAAATCTACCTTCCATTCCTCTGCTGAACGGAATGCAGCTCAGTTGGCTGCTGGAACAACAATTCTCGGAGCAAGCAGAAGGATCATCCACTCTCCGTAGCACAGATTTCTACCCCCTTTCATCTATTGTAAATTAATCTATATTTCTGTATTTGGCTGTATTTTCCTTTTGAATGTAAGTATTTTCAATGAAATCAGACAGCCTTTTGTTCCTGAATCTTTCCTCATATGTATCAAATTGGACAATCATTCTGCTGAATTTAAGCAAAGATAAACATTCTGCTGAATCAACTTCTGCTAAGGTCCTAGAAGATCGATGATTGGTAGCAAAGATATATGTTCTGCTGAAAATGTAGCAGATACCACTTTAGAAAATAGTTAGCAGAGCTCTCGTCATCTAGCAGAGATATCATTTTTAGCATAGTACTCGTCCTCTAGCAGAGATATTAAGTCTAGCAGAGTATCCATCCTCTAGCCGAGACTTTATTCATTAGCAGAGATCTCACTCACTAGTAGAGACCTCATTTACTAGCAAATGGAACGACGATCTTTAGCGTATCACTACAAGAAAATTGTAGAACGACAACAGTTAAAAACCGTTGTCGTAGCTATAGACCTAGTGTAGACGTAAGTTGTGTTGTCGTAGATACCCCCCCTACGACAACGGTTTTAAACCATTGTCGTAAGTACATACGGCAACGGTTAAAAACCGTTGTCGTAAGGGTGGTATCTACGACAACACAACCTACGTCTACACTAGGTCTCGAGCTACGACAACAGTTTTTTAGTGTTGTTTTACATATATACCACAACGGTTTATAACTGTTGTCAATTCACGAATGTGGGTGTTGTTATTTAAATTTTTGACAACGATTTTTCACACTCTAAACGACAACGCATCTATATTTATCGTTGTCGTAGATTAATAAATTAAAAATTAATTTAAAACCTGTTAGTAAACTATTACGTAAACAAAATAATACACAAATTAAATCACGAAATCCACTAAAATATAATTAAAACTTTCATTAATTAGCAATCACATTCATCAACAATATCCCCAAAGTAGTTGTCAATCAATATCTCAAAATATAAAATATCTGAAACTACAAAGTAAATATTTATCTAGCATTATCCGAAAATACAAAGTAAATACTTGTCCATCATGTATATACTTGAACATAGTCTTGAACACAGTCGGCCCAGTCCTTGCGCACATCATCAATATCCCCAACAGAATAACTCATTTTGAACTGTTAAACAAAAAAGAAAAAAAAATATTTCCCCAACAGAATGTTATATCTCATTATAAGATATTAAAAGAATAAGAACAAATGATTACCAATGATTGCAGCGAACCAATCGTCTCCACATTATCAGCCTCAATTATATCCTTCATGTATCTCATCACATAATAGCCACATTGGGATCCATCTGGTTGTTTAGGACCCTATGTTTGAAATCAATTTATTATAAGTAAGAAGTTAAATTCTCGGTATTTCCGCTTCAGCATACATGAATAACTTCCTTTCACTAATGGGCCAAAGCAGAAAAAATATACTAATATTGCTTCGTTTTTATAAGTATAAGTTATGAACATACCTTGATTATATTCCACTTAGGAGTCTTTCTTTTATTCTTTTGCTTCTCTGCGCAAAAAATCTTCAAGGCACTTTATATAATATAAATTTAATAAGTTAGTTGGGTAATTAATGGGTTTTGAAGTATTAAAAATAAAATATAAATATAAAGGCAAATAAACTTACACATTAACTACTTGTTTCCAAATGCCATCACGAATATCATTATACAGAGGATCCATAATGCCAACCTCCTCGTTGTGAGGGTCAATAATTGTCAAAATCCAATGTTCACTACATTTATATCAAGAACCACGCATTATAATAATTGTTCAAAAGTATCCATATAACTAAAGAGAAAGTCAAATGATTACTTACCCCACACTGCATGGTGCCAAGACAAGTTGATTATCCAATGTATCATTAAGTTCAGCTGCCAATTCCCTGGATCTTCGTTCGGTTCTTTCATCAATGGATTTCTTATCATTTTTGGTTGATGGTATGTGTCCTATCTCGTAAGGATCAACAAACCTGTACTTCACCACTTTCTTCGACTCTTTAAGTAAATAAATTAAGTAAATGCATGTAGACATCATTACTAGTATGTTATAACAGTCAAAATTGGAGAGACTGAAACTTTCTTTTCCTGTGACTCTCTGCCTCTCTCTCTATCTCTCTCTGAATATATATATATATATATATATATATATGCATGCATCAGTGTAATTAAGTTCCATAAAGAAAAAAAAAGAAATAGTTAGACGAGACATGCATGTATCATGAATGTATCCAAACCACTGGTCAGGTTTGCCAGATATAAAGCAGATGAAGAAATAGGCCCCCTTAAAGCTTTCACAAAAAGCGAAACCATGTTGTTTTTTTAATTAGTTAATTAGTCTCAATTACATTATTAATAAACATTAATTACCCCAGATAAGATTATACTGCCAGCTGATTTTAATGTGCATCTCTCTTGCCAAATTTATGCTCACTGTGATTTCACTCCAATTGAATGAATCATCCTACTCTTCTATTTAATAAATAATTAATTAGTATTTTAATAAAGGAGTGGCAGTTGCTAAATTACACTAGTAACCAATATCCCAATTCAATTTTTGATCTACTATGACAAAAATATAAATGAGCAATTCAGTTTTTTGATTAGGCCGACCAAAATTGAGTGAGGATCATGGCTCCTAATATCTTTAGCATATAATATAATCAATGAGCAACAATCATGAATAAAAGAGAATTTTTCTCTTTATTCAATTTTGTCCAAATCTTGAATTTTTAACATTAAATCTGAGAATTTCTAATATTGCTTTGTTTTTATGAAGAAACAGCCAAAAAAATGATAAAAATAATAATGCTAGTATGCATACCCAAAAAAAATAAAAAATAAAATCGATGTTCAGTAATGGATGTAATACCTACGTATATGCTGCCAACTGGAAACTGGTTTTGATGTTTGAATTTTGTATAAAAGTTGAAATGGCCGCTTAAAATGGACCAAAAGTATTTGCAGTGGACAAATTTCTAGTCACGTGTGCTTGGCCTTTAAGGTTTTGAGCGGGCTATTTACTACACTACTATAGAACTGCTACCTGTTCCAATTTAGCATATTTAATAGATATTTATTCAAGGCATTACAATTAGTTTTCTTCTTATTATTATGAGTATTGTTAAAATCATAGCTTTATTCGAAATAAGAAAAGAGAAAATACTAAATTCTGAAATTTAGCACAAAGAAGTGTTGAATGTCCCATCTCATAACTATAGTTATGATAAAGATTCACAACCATATTTTATACAAAATATATAATTGTACAAGGTATGGCAATAAATAAGGGTCTATGCTGGAACAGGAATCCAAGAAACTGAACATTAAATGCATTTCAACTATGTTTTATTAATCATGAACTAAAATCAATAATGTTTTTATAAAACTATAAATAGTACATATAGGAATGAATCTAGTGCATGTTTTCTAATTCCTAAATATCCGAATCAAGGTTCAGTAACACTTTAAGTTGAAAGGATCTACTATATATATATCAGTGGCAGATCTACATAGCCTATAACCAGAATTTTAGATGATAGTCTTCTTGTGAAGAATAAAAAATCAATAAAAACCAGAAAAAAACACGATAAGAAGATATGTACTTCAAGTTCATGACTGCACTTCAACAAAGCTAATTACTACTCTCCAGGGAATTGAGGGAAGATCTGTCATCGACTAGTTTTACATAGCAGGCGAAGATTACTTCTTATTACTAAACTATCATCACTACTAAAAAGCATCAAGGATAACTCTAAGTCTAAGTAGGAGTGGACAAATTCATAAAAATAACACATCAAATAAAATCCCCAGAAAATGCATTAGGCTGGAGAAAATACGTCGTGAAGCCTAACCTCAATGTTTAGAGCCTCTGAATCAAAGCAGCTTCAGTCTCTGATAAGGGACTCCTGACCACAGTGGCGAGTAGAGAGCGAAGGTTCGGCAATGGCGGCTGTGCGAGGACAGGCAATCGTGCGTCGCCGGCAGAGGGCGGGCGTCCGTGCGTCGCCGGCAGAGGGCGGGCTGGCAGGCATCCATGCATCGCCGACAGAGGCGGGCGGGCGGGCAAGCAGGCGTCTGTGCAACACCGGCAGCGGGCGGGCAAGCGGACAGGCGTCCGTGTGTGGCCGGCAGAGGGCGGGCGGGCGGGGGTCCGTGCGACAATTGCGGCAGCCGGCAGAGGGCGGGCGAGCGGGCAGGCAGGCATTTGTGCGACACCGGCAGCGGGCTGGCAGGCGGGCAGGCGTTCGTGCGTCGCCGACAGAGAGCGGCCGTGCGTGGGTCCGTGCGGCGATTGCGGGGCTTCTGTCTAGACTTGCAGGGTCGATGGTGTTGTGGCGGTAGTTCGTGGGGATAACGGGAGGGAATTCAAAAATTTGGGAATTTTGGGAATTAATTAGGTTTTTTTTAAGAAGGGAATAGAAAGTTTAGGTTTTTTTATGAATGGAATTTAGATTTTTTATTTTAGATAAATTTTAGAATTATATTAAAGATATACAATAATAGTTAAATAACAACACTAAAATTTATGTGTTGTCTTTTGTGTAATAAGACAATAGTTAAACAACAACGGTGAGTTTCTACCGTTGTCTTTACGTATTTTTATATTTAAATAGACAACGCTTTAAGCTATATTCACTCTACAACAATGCTTTTATCCCTAAACCGTTGTCGTTCTACAATTTTCTTGTAGTGTATGCTTCTCTCCAAGCGTCGATTACTTTTTCCAAGAAACATTTTGACCGATCTGACGTGGCGTCTGTCCATTCGTTGTGTGACAGATGATCATTAACTCTGAATCGAATCGATTCTTATGAAAAGAATTATGATTCTTCCCTTATAAATACCCTTCTTGTGTGTATCTTTATCATCACAAGAACTCTTTTCTGAGCATTTTTCCTTTGTCTCGTTCAGAAAATTTTCAAGAAAATGGATTCTTCTGGTCAATCCTTGGAATTGCGCCGAAACCAGATCCTTCATGAGGCTGGTTTGAACTCTCTGTATGATAAAAATCCAAGAGTGGCAGAGATCGTCATGTCGAAGTTGAATCGAAGTGGATTGACCTAATTCGTCACTGCTACTCCAAAACGTTTCCAAGGCGATGTTCTTCGAGAATTCATCGATGACTGTTCTGTGGAGGGAGAGGGCATTTATGGTTCCTTCCGAGGCAAGCTCATTTATTGGTCACCAGATGTCTTTTCTCGTCGATTCGGCCTTCCCAGAGGTCCTGGGTCTGTCTTCGACTACCGTGTGACGGACATTGCCCCTGAATGGTCAGCATGGCAGAAATGGAGACGAACTCCTTCGTCTGAATTTTCCCTTTCTGTCTCAGCATACGATCTGCGCACTCCTTATTGGGTGCTCTTTCGTGTTGCTAACAATATGTTGATGGGAGAGGACCGTGATGACACTTTCTTCTCAAAAGAAACGTGGCAGATCATGATGTCCATCGACGATGGAGTCGAGGTAGATTGGGCGAAATATATCTATAATAGCGTTCGAGACTGTGTCCAATATTACCCGGCAGTGCCTCTGCTGAATGGAATGCAGTTTAGTTGGCTGCTGGAGCAGAGTTTTCCTCGGATAGCAGAAGGACCATCGAATCTTGTAGCTACGGACTTCTTCCCATTTAAGCCTCCTTCCCCCTAGAATAGCGATCATGTTGTTGTTTTCAATTTTCTTAACTTCCTTTTTAATGACATCTGTCAATGAATGAAAGGATGTATGAAGACTGCACAACAATTTTTGTTGTCTGATATTTGTTAACAAAATCTTCAAACAAGTTCTGCTCAGCATTTTCAATATTAGCAGATAGCTATGATGAATATTCCTCAGCAGATGTAATCATCATCCAGAATATTTAACGATGTCTTCAAGAAATCCAAGAAATAAGGATAAGAATAACATCTCTTTCGATACTCTGTCTCTGATATGCTTGCATCAGTGTCTCAGCAAACTGTCTTGTGAATGTGTTGAGTTTTTGTAGCAAACCTCTTGTGTCTGATGTAAGCTACCATTTTCCACACAAGGTCATCAAGTGCTATCATTTAAGACGGTAGATTTCTGTCTTAATCAAAGGATTTGGGTTATCCTTTGGTGTCTTCTTTAAGCATTCGTGGAAGAGAACGCCGTAATACTCAGGTAGGTCGACTTGCCGTAAGTAGCCTTATTAAGACAGGTGGCATTTCCCCCTTTGTCGAGACTCCTCGACTTCCGCTCTTCGGAGTTTTTGAATTCAGTTGATAAGACACTTTTGGGAGAGTGTTCCCACTATGGATAGAGCCATGATCTTGCTATAAATAACATCTCACTTGTTTTCTTGAACTTCATCTTTTCCACTCCACTTAGCATAGCATTTTCTTCTTCACTTGTTTCAAAATGCATCATATTACCATTGCTCCAAGTGATTTACCTGTAACTCGCAACCAGATTCTTCATGAATCAGGGTTGTATTTTGAGTATGGAAGCAACTGTCGTGTTGCAAACTTTGTTATGGGAGCTCTTCATGAGAGTTGCCTAACCCAATTTTGATGACTATGCCAACACGTTATCAAAAACGAGCTCTTCAGAGCTTTATCTTCAAGTGTCAAACCACTGATGATGCCATTTGGGGTTGCTTTGACAATCAAGTGGTTTGTTGGACTCCGGCCTTCTTCTCTCAAAAGTTTGGCCTTCCTCGGGGTCCCACTCGCGTTATGGATGTCTACCGCCATATGACTGCTCCAGAGTTCGGCTACTGGGATAAGTGGAGGCAGTTCGACATCTATGACTTTTCACCAACTCCATCATGCCTGGAGTTGAAAGAAGAGTATAGAGTCATTTTTGACATCGTTAGCAATGTCACTTTTGGAGTCCCTGCTGACAACTATGTATTCAATCCAAGGATTTGGAGGGCCATGATGGCCATTAATTCGGAGATGAATGACGTTGATTGGGCGGAGTTCTTCTTCGATGGGGTGAAGAGATGCATCGATCTCTTTCCTCAGTTTCCTCTGCCAACTGCCATGCAGCTGAGTTGGTTGCTTGAGAAGACGTTCCCTCATCTTGTTTCCGAAGGTATCCCTTTGATGGGATTCGACTTTTATCCCTTGAGGGCTCACTTTCCTAACTCGGGTTGAAGACTGTTCCGAGCTCTCCTCCTTTTGGCGTCCATATAAACCACTGTTAGATTTGTAGCAACAAAATGGTGTAAAGAATGATGTATTTGATCTTTCTTCTTAGTTGAGACGTGTAACTTTTGAAATCTGTTGTTCTTTTGTTTAATGAATATGCTGAAGTAGATCTTTTCTTCAAATCCTCCGTCGTGTAGACTCTTTTCAACTATTTTCATGACATTTTTCAGCATTTCATAATGTCAAGATATCTTCAGCAGACAGAAATAATAACGTCCAGAATGTGATATATATCAAACTTCAAGAGTATCCACATAGAAAGAATGAGAGCTAGGACTCATTCATCCACAACTTCATCTAATTCCATCAATCCAAGCTTCAAACATAACTCTTTAAATCTGGCTTCTGGAAGTGATTTTGTGAATATATCAGCTATCTGATCTTCGGTGCATATGTAACGAACATCGATATCTTTCTTCTCCTGATGATCTCGTATGAAGTGATGACGAATATCGATATGCTTGGTCCGAGAGTGATGAACAGGATTTTTTATGATACACATAGCACTATTGTTGTTGCAGTAGATAGGCACACATTCGGGAGGGATCCCGTAATCTTGCAATTGTTGTCTTATCCAGAGAATTTGTGAACAACAGCTAGCAGCAGCCACATACTCTGCTTCAGTGGTGGATGTAGCAACAGAGTGTTGCTTTTTGCTGAACCAGCTAATGAGCTTGTGTCCCAGAAATTGACACGTGCCACTCGTGCTTTTCCTGTCGATCTTAAATCCTCCAAAATCAGAGTCCGGGTATCCACTCAGAGCAAGACTGTCTTCTCTAGGATACCAGATTCTGAGACCTTCTGTGCATTTCAAATAGCGAACAATCCGCTTAGCAGTGTCTAGATGTGTCTTCTTAGGATTGGCTTGATATCTAGCACACAACCCGACGGCATAAGATATATTAGGTCTGCTGGCGGTGAGATATAAGAGTGAACCTATAATTCCTCTGTAAAGAGTAGGATTCACATCACCTTCTTCTCTTTCAAGTGCGGCAATACATGTCGTACTTATTGGAATCCGTAAACTCTTTGTCTTCTCGGGGCAGTATTTCGCAATCAAATCGTGAATATACTTCTTCTGATGAATGAAAATCCCTTCTCTGGATTGTTGAACTTGTAATCCGAGAAAGTAGGACATCTTTCCCATCATACTCATCTGGAAGTTGCTGGTCATGAGCTTTGAAAACTTGTCACATAACTCTTGATTTCTAGAACCAAAAATGATGCCATCTACGTATATTTGCACCAGCAAAATATCTTCTTGGTCTTCAATGCGAAAGAGGGTTTGATCAATTCTCTCTTTCTGAAAACCATTCTTCAACAAGAATTTTAAAAGAGTTCCATACCAAGCTCTCGGTGCTTGTTTCAATCCATAGAGAGCCTTCTTAAGTCTGTATACTTGATTGCCGTGTTCGAACCTTGGTGGTTGCTCGACATAGACTTCTTCCTTCAACTCACCATTTAGAAAGGCACTTTTCACATCCATCTGCATTACGTCGAACTCATGATGTGCAGCGTATGCGAGGAATAAACGAATGGCCTCCAGCCTTGCTACCGGAGCAAATGTTTCGTCATAATCTATCCCTTTGCATTGCTTGTAGCCTTTAGCTACGAGTCTCGCCTTATTTCTGACAACCGTGCCAGACTCATCTTTCTTGTTTTTGAATACCCATTTCGTGCCAATAACACTTTGATGTTCGGGTCTGTCTACTAGCTCCCACACATTGTTTCGTGTGAATTCTGCTAGTTCTTCATGCATAGCGTTCACCCAATCCGGATCTAGTAGAGCGTCTTCGATCTTTTTGGGTTCTTCACTGGAGATATAGCATGCTAACATAGCGTTGCCTTGTCTTGTCATCATAGGATTATTGATATTGCCTATGACATCTTCAGGATGGTGGGCACGCAACCATGTTGGTCTGATAGTTCTGATCATATTTCCTTCCCTTGCGGGGCCATCATTTTGTACATTATTTTTCATAGTATCCTCCTGGTGTTCAGCATCTGGATTATCTTCCGCAGGAATAACTTCCACAGGATTTCCTGGAACAGGAACTTCTTCAACAGTGTCTTCGGCCACTGGAATCTCAGCAGCGCCTATAGCACTATCTTCCACAGGAGCTTCGTCAGCAGCCTCTTCAGCAGGTGGAATCTCAGTAGCGCCTCTGCCAAGATCTTCATGAGTTTCCGTCCCTTCCCCAAAGGGAATGTCCTTGGTAGTCTCTTCCTCTTCATCATCAAGCACTTCTAGAATAACTGATTTGGTTAAGATGTTTGTAGGTTTGTCCTCAGCATGATCATTAGCATCACCAGCCTGGTCAGCAGTTTGATCCCCTGCTGTGTGCGTCTTGTTTGGATTGCAGTCATTCAAAGACTTAGTCCGATCAATACTCATATTCTCGAAAGAATTTAGAAGTGTTTGTTCATTGACATCATTAGTCTCATGATTGCTATCCTTTTTTCCTTTGTTTTCACTGCGCAATAAGGTAGACTCATCAAAAATAACATTGCATGTTATTTCCACAATGCCAGTAATCTTATTTAATACCCTATAACCTTTATGAGTAGGATGTCCATAACCAAGAAGTACACCCTCGTCAGACTTAGGTGAGAAGGTATTAAGTTTAGATTTACCGTTATTGTGAATATAACATGTAGAACCAAATGCACGTAGATGAGTTATGTAGGGCTTACGACCGTGGTACACTTCATAGGGAGTCTTGTTGAATCTTCTTGTGATAGCACTCCTATTCTGTGTGTAACAGGCCGTCATGACAGCATTGAGCGAACGGCTTCCTTCAGTGTCCGATTCCTCCTTTCTGCTAAACCATTCTGCTGAGGAGTCCTTGCTGTAGATTTTTCGTGTGATATTCCAGCTTCAGCACAGAAATCCATCAGCACTCCATTGCAGAATTCTGTTCCATTGTCAGATGGAATTCGCTTCACATTAACTTCTTTACTGTTTTGCTCCTTGAGAATCAGTTCTGGCAGAATAAGCTTCACTTCGTCCTTTGTCTTTAATAGACGTACCCATGTGTACCGGGAGAAATCATCAACCACCACTAGTGTATATAGACGTTTACTTACAGTGGGTGGTGTGACTGGACCAAAAAGATCCATATGAAGTAATTCCAGAATCCTTTGTGATGTCTCCTTTTCAGGATTTATTTTGAAGGATGATTTGGTCTGCATTCCCTGTTGACATGATTTGCATATTCCTTCTTTGCGGAAAGTCTCATTTGGTAGACCTATAACAAGCTTATTTTTTGGCAAGATGGTTAATAGTTTTGAAATTTAAATGATTGAACCTCTTATGCCATAGCCATGTTGTTTCCTCCTTATTGAGAGCTAAAAAGCAGGAATGTTGTTGACCGCTTTGCCAATCAACAATATACAATCCACCCTTGCGGATGCCTCGTAGTTTTACTTCTCCTGAAATAGCATCAGCAATAGTACAAGCAGTATTCATAAAAGATACGATATACCCATTTTCACATAATTGACTTACGCTGAGTAGATTATGCTCCAGATTGGAGACGAGTGCTACGTTGATGATTCTTAATCCGTTTCTTTCAATGCATCCTCGTCCAATAACTTCTCCTTCACTGTTGTCTTCGAACTTGACTTTTGGACCGTTGAATAGTCTTCTTATGTCTGAGAATAATTCTTCGTTCCCAGTCATGTGAGCAGAGCAACCGCTGTCGAGGACCCATTCATTGGATATGCACGTTCCCGTAGTTCTAGAGTCCTGTTCCTGCAAGTGAATCAAGTGGATTTAGGTACCCGTTTAGTGTCGGGTCCTGCAGGATTAGCGTGAAGCATAGTTCCTTTCGGAACCCACTTCATAGTGATTTTTAAGACTTTTTTCTTGGTTTCACTATTTACCACTTTCTTGACCTTAGGCTTACAATTTTTAACATTTCTATTTCTAGGTGAATGAATGTACTTAGCCGTCCTTGCCCTTGGAAATGAATGTGGAATGGGCTCAGGCTTTGCATGGACATTTCTTCTATGCATTGTATTCTGCTGGTAGATAGGTCTCACAGCATTGTACTGTGCAGGCCTTCTCTGATGAAAATTAGGATGTACAATCCTTGCGTTGAAATCAGAACGCTCAGTACTCCTTGAGTTTTCTGAGTAAGGTTTAGTGTATGCTCTTGGATTCCTCTGCTGAGGTCTATCAAATACTTACCTATCATTCATCCTTTGATTCTTCTGCTGAGGCTTAGAGTTGCGTCCAGTATTTATCCTTGGGATCCTCTGCTGAGGTCCATTGGATAAAGGCTTAGCAAACTCTGTCCTCTGCTGAGATCCAGCAGATGAACTATTGGTTATCTTTGATATAGACCTCTGCTGAGCTCCAACGGGCCCATTCTACTGGAGTCTATTCTTTGGTTTAGCTATTGGCTTAGCAGACAGAGTTTCAGTAGACTACTCCTTTACCTTTTTCAGCAGAGCTAAGTCCAGCAGATACAAACAAAATCGGATTCTGTTTAAAAGAATTATCATTGGGTTTTGACATTCTTTTTGATGATTCGCATCCAAGTCCAGACTTATCATAGTGACGTCTTTGACTACTTACAAGGGCATTGAGAGCAGCCCTGCTGGATGCGTACATGCAAATACAGTCCTCTTTGGGTTTATTTTTTAATGCATGATTCTCTTTTTCTAAAGTTTGAAATTTTTCTGACAAATGAGAGAAATCTGCTTTTAATTTTGAGAGTTCTTCACTTTCTAACCTCAGTCTCTCGACTTCCTCGGTTAAATTTGTAATTTGAAGTTTTAGTGAGGCGTTTTTCCCAAAAATTTCATTTTTGATCTCATACATTTTTGCAAATTCTATTGATAACTGTACTAAGTAGTCTTCTTCGGAATCGAAATGTGATTCCTCCGATTTGTCTATGATTTGATTGCTAGATGAATTTGTTGATAATACCTCTGTTTCCTCAGCAGCGAGAGCTGATTCATTGGTTTCCTCAGCATCGTTGTCCGCATCAGCAAACTGATCTTCAGTGATGTTTGCCATCAACACAAACAATGTTTCTTCGCTATCTTCTTCTTCTGAAGAATAGTAAAACTCTTCCTCATCAGCAATCTCCGTCCTGGTCAGCAACGCCTTGGTTACGGCTTTAGCAGCGCGTCTTTCAAATCGTTGCTTTAGGCGATCTCGTTCTTCTTTGCTGACCTTCGGGCAATCATGCTTCAAGTGATCTGAAGAGCCACATTCAATACAAGTTCTAATTTTTCGCTCTACTGAGCGGTTAGATGTTGATGACGGGATCTCTTTCGCCTCCTTTTCAGCTTTTGCTTCATTCAGCATCCTCTGCATCTTCTTCATTTGTTCTTCCAGTTCATTGATCTTTAGATCAATTGCTTGTGTACCTGTACTGGAAGTACCTTCTTTCGAGGGTGATGCTGGAGTAGGTCTTTCTGGTTTGTAGAAGGGCCTTTTTGTCTTGAATTTGTTGTAGTCCTTCTTAGCGAAGTACGCTAAGTCCTCAGTGTTCCCAACATAATTTGAAGCGGCTTGTGCTACAGCTGTTTCATTTTTCTTCGACTGCTGTATGATAAATTCGTGAGCTTTAAGTTGAGCAAATACCTCAGATGTAGTCATGCTGTTGAGATCTTTTTCACTCAAACTTGTTACTTTTGCGAACCAGTCATCTCTTGGATATAGTTTGGAAATGATTTTATTGTTCATCTCTCCATTGTCATACTTCTTTCCAAGACTCCTGAGTTCTCCAATTATTGTGTTGAAGCGTTCCTCCATGATTTGAATGGTTTCTCCTGCACACATAGAGACGGATTCGTATTTGTCTACAGCTACCTGTAGTTTGTTGCGTTTCATTTGATCCGTCTCCTGAGAAGACTCGCACACGTAGTCCCACATTTCCTTAGCAGTTTCAAAATCAAGCGCCTTTTCTTTCATCAGCTTTGGAAGGGAATCAAGAATTAGTTTCTTTGCCACGTGCTCTAGTTGAGCTCTTTTTTTGTCTTCGCTTGTGTATTCATCAAATGGTTTAGGAACCATTTCGGGTCTTGGAGGTCTTGGTTCTCCTTCAGCAGCACCTTCAACACGCCCTTGTCCTTTAAAGGTGTTAGCTTTCATAATCTGAATAGGACCTCTTACCAGTACATCCGCCATCTCAGGATGTATGCTCTGAAGTTGTATGAGAGCCATCTTCTTCCAGGATGAAAAGTTCTCTCTGTCATACTGTCCAAGGGAATGGTTCATCATTTTGTATGCTCCTTGAATGGTTTCCTGAGCTGAGTAGATAAAACAAGAATAAAAGTGCAGGGAAAATGATAGATCTGGTCACAGGTGACTCAGAAACGGAGAGTCTGGTATAACCTGGCTCTGATAGCACTTGTTGGTCCCGAAATATCAAAGTCGTTGTGTTGATAACTTAACACGAAATGCAGCGAAATAGTTTTATTTCTCTTGCACTTATCGTTGTTTTTCAAAAGTTAGCTAGCTCAAGTTACGTCTTAAGTTTGTGTTCAGATATACTCTAGCAACTCTTTTGCTAGGTTTCAAAACAATCTTGGAACAGTAATATAATAAAACAGTAAATGACACCAAATTTTATAGTGGTTCGATCCAAATGATCTACGTCCACTCCTTAGCCGAAACGCTAAGAATTCCACTAGAAAAGTATACAGATTACAAGGATTCGCAGCGCCTTTCCAGTTAAGTAGGCAGTGAGCTTTCGGCCTGGCTACTTGACAGCTATCCTCCGTTGATCTGAACTTCTCCGATAAGGTTTGGCTGGGTCAAGTGCATACCTTCAAAACTCCTGCCTTGCCTGTGGTGAAAGTTTTAGAGTCACTTCCTGACTTTTCTTGAATGCGGCTAAACGTCCGTCTTAGTCTTTGACCTCTTCAGGTGTTCGACTGTTGGATTCTTTCTGAAAAGAAAGGAATTCCAATGATTGAACTATTCTTGGTTGCGATCAAGAATAACTTCATTGAAGTGTCAGTGTATCAAATGAGCGACACTTCTGGTTGTTGAGAGTTTTTGAATGTACTTTCACGCGGCTCTCAACAGACTACTTTTTGTTTTTCACTTTGTCACAGAAATCTCTTGCTTTAGTGTTCGTGAGTGAAAACAGTCAGTTGTTTTAGTAAGTAGTTATTTTTAAGTAGTCAAGTTGTTCTTTTTATAGGTGGAGATTCAAATTTTGAATCTCCTTATCCGTTAGACTCAACGGCTCCTTGATCCGAAAGAGCTTTGTCTGTGACATTCACTTTTGTTTTTTGACTTGTACTTTCCTAGCCACTTCGGGAAAGTCTTATCCTTTTGCGTGAGCTTTTTGTCAGAGTCGCAGTCCAGCTTCAAATTTGATTCTTTTGCTTTGCTAAGCTAGAATCTGCTAAAAATATATTCCTTGTGATCCTTTGACTTCCGTTGTTTGCGATTCTTTATTAATTCCTGAAAGGTCCGAATGCTAACTCCTTAGCATTCTGTCTAGCGAGCGTTCAGCCATTTGCTAGTGATCCTTTGTTGGCTTGCTTCTCTAGCAGTTTGTAAGTTGAATGCTGATATCATCTGCTTTGTGTCTGCTAGGGATTCTTCTCAGCACACTAGTCTATTAAAACTCAATGTACAACTTATACAGGACTTTACAAAGTGTGCTAGACTCTCTAGATTTCGGCAAATGATCGACCAACTAAATAAGGTTTGATCCAACAAAACCTTTTACAAACAAGTCCTAAGGGAGATTTTAGGGATAATTTCCCAACACATCCTAAGTAATTCTTCTTGAAAGGAATGGGGCTCTAAGGTTACAAATCATGCCAGTCCATTAGCCCATTGGTTACCTATCAACCCTTGATAGATGCATGGAGTTCTCCAATGATGCACCTGAACTCCTATCCTATCTAGAATTTTGTTTCTTTGGATGGAGATTCTTGCCATCTCTGCTGCGACATCTGGTATAGTGAACGCGGAAGGAGAAGGAGGAGGAGAAGTCATATCCAACCTAAAAAGATCTCAAATGTATTCTCAGAAAAAGGTTATTGGATGGGTGATGTTTCAATGCTTGCCGACTAAGGGTATTTATGGATGATCTTATGCAACGTTCGAGAAGGATACTAAGCCATCTTTATTAGACGTCTGCTCATGAATCAGAGTCCAAAGCCGATAAGTCACCATTCAATGCCCATCAACTACGACTAGCCATCCATGACTTGACGTGTGGCCAATAGGTCTAAAGGCTAAGGGATCAGAGTCTGTGAACGGTCAGACCATAGGAGTACGGTTCCAAGACTTAGCATTAAATCCTGAGGAAAGGTCCAAAAAGGGTCAGGATACTCTATGGATAAAGAGTAAACTGTGCTATCAAAGAACTGAGTGGCGTGTACAGTTCAGACATTTCTTCTCACAATAAAAACTGTGATTTCAAATTATTGGAAATAAAAAGAGATTTCATTCACTGATAAGTTGTATATTTTACATATTTAGAAATCTCAAAAAGGGGGACAGTCCACCCCAAACCTACAGAACCAAAAAAAGGATTACAGGAGGAAAGCTTGAACAGAGGTCTTAGGAGATCAGCCGATGGGAGAACACCATGGCGCATAGATGTCGGAATCTTCAATGTTGCAACAGCCACCTTGAGTGAACTCCGGAATCTGATACTCAAGAAAAGAGCTCAGTTGCATCCCATAAGGAACAAGGATAGCCGGTAGATTCTCAAATTCGTATCTCACTCAATCGAAGACGAAAGAAGCCCAGTCGACATCCGCTTCATCTACAAAGGACATCATTGCCTTCCACACTGGCAATGAGAAGTCTGTAGCCCATGGAGAGTTCCCAACTACAATTTGATTGATGATATCATAAATCACGCGATATCGAGACATCAAGTTGTTGGGTTTTGTATACAGAAAGCATTTATTACAATGAGTATACATTCAACTGTATTTCCTATCTGTTAACAAACTTACATGCGAGTAACAACGGTATCCTCTTATCTCACCAATAGGGAAGATCATACAGCGTGTTGTAGATCGCAGAATATAGTATGATCACTTGACCTAGTGAGATATAAATATTATCACAGCCGAGCAGCGTACGAGGATAAGTCTGTTGGTATAGGCTGCAGCATAGTCGGAAAGAAGTAATCTATCTTGATTATTTGATATGCTGATACGTGCGGTTGCGTATAGATTGGACCACAGTGGGATGTATTCTGTTGTCTGACATCAGAGAATACAAGATCTCGATCTTGATTGAGGCCAAACCCTAACGAAGGTTCAGGGGTATGCACGGGTTGAATGTTGCTTTGACTTGCCATGGTAGAGAGCCCGTGTAACGTGCTCGTAACCCGCATCTTGGGTAGCAGTAGTTTGTGTAGAACAGCTTGAGACTGGAATTAGGCAATCATATCTAAGTAATAGGATGGGGGCATTCCCTAAGGAGCTCAATAATGTTCATCGTGCTAAAGTCCTACAGGCTGATTAAGTTCAAGCACGAGTGATAAGGTTTTAGTGGTACTGCTCAGGAAATATAAGATATTAATTAATTGTAGATAGAGCTTGTCAGAAGCTCCGATTAATAAATGAATGTCCGATAATCTTAAACATGGGGATTCTCAAGTAAATGCAGCTCGTTCTCATAACGTGGTAAAAAAGGGGTAGATAAGTATTAATTATTTGGTGAAAAAGAATTAATATTAATTAATTAATTGTGTCCTGGGTTGTGGACATGGGAATTAATTAATTCATAGGCCTACTTTATTATTTGCATTAGGTCCCAGGTCTGGCCCAAATTAAATATGCTGAAAAGAGGCACAGCAGCCCATTAGGGTTAAAACTCTAGGTCTATAAATAGACAGATCTCTCTCTGAAACCCTAGTTGCAGTAGCTACCTTAGAACATTCAAATCAGTTCGAAACCCTAGGGAGAGAGAGAAGTGGGCGGCGCATCTGGTGTGTTTATTCTTCCTTTGGAATAAACGAGATTGAGCAACATCGGGATACAGATCTGAAGGCCTAATCTGGAGAATAGATTATTCTTCCTTTTTCTTTTATTTTGATTAATCCTTGAAATTAGATCTGATTCTAATTTCTGTTTCCGCAGTGTTAATCAAATCGTGTGGTTGAATCGAGATTGGATTTCAAACGCAAAAGATCGGATCTGAGACAATGGAGTAAAGGTAAACTCATGTAAACCACCACATTAAATTCATAGGAGCATGCTAGGACTATCGTATGTTTATTCCTCTCAACATCCATGAAACGATCTGGTTTATTTGAATTTGGTGATTCGGCTCACCAGCAACTCCCTACAATTGGTATCAGAGCGAGGTTTGTTTTTGTGGCTCTGTTGGATGAGCAATTTCAATAATGCATGTATGAATTTTTTAATTGCTGTGGTGTTTAGTTTTTGTTCCTCGTGGCAACCCGTACGATTTAATCCGCAGTGGTTTATCCGTGTTTGGATTAAATCATGTTTTGTAAATCACGAGAAAATTTGTGATTAGATTTGAAAGGAAAATTATAATAGATTAGATATTGTAATTTTTTCAGATCTGTAATTGTACGGGTTGAAGAATGAAGATGGAAACCGGGGGAGGCGACGATGGTAGGAGGCCGCGCATGACGTGCAGCCGCGGCTGCGTAGCGCAGGGCAGCGGCACACGACGGTGGGCAGGCAGCCCACCACGACGTGCGGCCGTGGGCGACGCTGGTAGTTGTAGCCGCGCACGATGGCAGTGGGCGAGCGCGATGTGCGTGGCTGTCGGCCGGCGGCTGCTGCTGCGGTGGTAGGGTTCGAGGTTTGACAGCTTGTGCAATTCGATGTAAACCTAGGGCTTGCAGTTGGATTGTGGGACCAATTTTCAAATCTCAAAACCTTAGATCCGAAAAGATTTGATGGTTGAAGATATCAACGCCCTGGAAGATTTGTGAAGATTTGAAGAAGATTTGGAGTTATCCAAATTTTGAAATTCAAATTTCAAATTTTGTAATAGATAGGGTTATTTTTTTCCTGTTTTGTGGGGCCATGAGGAATTTTTGTTTGTCTAAATTGCCTCGTATGATATGTGATTTATTAATTGCGCAATAAGCATGTGTAGATAATAGGAAAGCATGTTTTACTACTTTTATTATTTACAATTTTATAAGCATGCTTATGTGATTAATTTCTTGTCTGGATTATATTTAGAATTTTTGGGCTTGTTTAATTACATGAACAATTTGGGAAAATATAATGACAAGAGATTTTTTATGTGCGCATTTAAGAAACCTTTTGAAACAAAAATACTAAGCGAATTTTTTAATTAAAATCAAGAGACCTCCACAAAATGATCCTAGGCTGTAAGTTTATCTCTCGTCCTAGTAAACGTCTACGAGTGTAGCTTGCTAGTTCCCGGAGGTACATGGGCTGTAGTTGTTGGGATTTCTAGACAAATAATTTAAATCATGTGAATAGTGGGAGGGTTTTGCGTAAAAGTCTACGAGTGTAGCTTGCATAATTCTTTATCATAAGTATTCTAGGATTGATTTAAATTTTAGATAACGAAGGCTTTAATGGTCGTGCGGTATGGCTACGCGCCATGCCAAATTGTCTCTTTTGGCTGGAGTTAAATTTGTGGTTAAGGGCTTAGAGGCATCTTAGAATATAATGCAGTTGTTGCTTCCCTGTTCTTGAGAGATGGCTTGGTCTAAGGTTTTACACTAATAATTAATTTCATGTGTCTAAGGATTCCTGACATGGTATGAAATTAAAGGATTGGGGCTTCAAACCCGCAGTCTGGTTGAGGGTGACATCGTAAACGTCTACGAGTGTAGCTTGCGGTGGGAACTCTTGGGCTATTAGTGGAAAACATTTGTATTTGATTTATCAAGATGTTTTTCAATGCATTTGTTTTCGAATGTTCTGCATGTATGTTCTTATTAAGATTATTTATTTGTTTCAAATATGTCTATGTCTACTGTTGATCACATTCTTGCTCTCAATCCCTTAACTGGTCCAAACTTCCCTGAATGGAGTTTCTGCATCAAACACATTTTATATCTATAAAATCAAGCACATATTCTTTATATGGATCCACTTGTGCCTGGCTATGATGAGATTTGTGATCTTGAGCTTGAGTTTTATGAGAGATTGGAGGAAGCCGATGATTTCGCCTATTGGCTTATCACGACTGGCCTATCTAGAGAACTGAAGCACAAGTATGAGAACTCCAATAGGGCTGGAGAGATCTGGAAGGATCTCTTGACGGCATATGGCAATGTGCAACGGACTATTAACTATAAACTTGTACATGATCTTGTGTGCAAGAAAATGGTTAAAGATAGTTCGGTGACAGCGCACATGATGTCTATGATTGAGCGCATGAGACAGTTCACTGTGCGGGGAGGTGATATCAGTGCTCAAGGCGAGATTGATATTATTCTGAATTCTCTTCATGAATCATTCCACGATTTTAAGAAGGTTGCTGCTGCAAGGGGAGAGTATCCTCTGTATGAGCTACTTGAGGACCTTGTAGTGGAGCAATCTTCGATGCGTGCACGGAAACCTACTCTAACAGTTTCCAGTAGTAGTTCGACAACCTCTAAGGTTGGAGAAAATGGTGCCGAAAGCAAGTTCAGGAAAGTGGGCAGTGGAAGCAAATCAAGGAGGATGAAGAGAGTGAAGGTCACTTTGAAGGACAGGTGTGCTGGGTGCGGAAAGGTGAATTGTCCGAATGCCAAAAGACAATGTACATCATTTGCATTTGTAACGGAAACGTGTTTAGCATCGGTTTCTACTCATTCGTCGGTACTGGATACTGGAGCTACTAATCATGTTTGTTACACTTTGCAGGGGTTCACACCGAGGAGGGTGCTGAAGAATGACGAGATTACCATCTCAATGGGGAACGCAGCACGAGTGAGTGCAGCTGCCATTGGAGATGTCACCTTGTACTTTGATGATTCTGTTTTGACTTTGAGAGATGTTTTATATGTGCCGGATTTTTGGCGGAACCTTATTTCAGTTTCCAAACTTTAGTTGATGGATATTCAGTTATTTTTTTATAGTGGTGTTTCTATCAATGGTTTTTTTATAGTTGAGAGATGTATCTATCGTTAACTGTCATCATAATACTTTCACGTATGCTCATGTAATTCATATGAAATTGATAATCCTAGAAAGAGAAAGCTTATTTCTTCTGAGGATCTTACATATCTCTGGCACTTGAGACTGGGTCACATCAGCGTGAAGCGGATCAAGCGACTTGTAGATGACGGTACATTGGACTTAGTCCGGCCTGTACCTTATCAAGTATGTGAATCCTGCATCGAGGGAAAGATGTCTTCTAGGCCTTTTAAGGCTAGTCAGTCTCGAGCAGAGGATGTATTGGAATTGATCCATTCTGACTTTTGTGGGCCCATGTCCACACAGGCTCGTGGAAGGTATGAGTACTTCGTCACTTTCATTGACGACTACTCGAGATACGAATACGCTTACCTATTTTCGCTACAAGTCTTAATGCTTTGAGAAATTCAAAGAATTCAAGGCTGAGGTAGAAAAGAAGGTCGGGAAAACCATCATACCATTGTGATCTGACCACGGTGGCAAATACCTCGGGAACGGGTTCCTACAATATTTGTCAGAACATGAGATTACATCCCAGTGGACTGCACCGGGTACTCCCCAGAAAAATGGTTTAGCCGAAAGAAGAAATAGAACTCTTTTGGAGATGGTGAGATCAATGATGAGTTATGCAAGCTTACCCATTTTGTTTTAGGGATACGCATTGGAAACAACGGGTTACCTCTTGAACCTAGTGCCTTCTAAATCGGTTCCTAAGACACCCTGTAAACTCTTCCTTGGACGCAAACCCAGTTTGTGCAAATTCAGAGTATGGGGTTGTCCGGAACATGTGCTGAGGAAGGAATCTGATAAGATAGAAAGCAGGTCCAAGGTAATGCTATTTATAGGGTATCCCAGGCAAACGAAAGGTGGTTTGTTTTACTGTCCTGAGAGTTAGAGAATCGTTGTTAGCAACAACGCTAGATTCTTGGAGGACGAGTATGTGAGAAACCACAAGACGAGGAGTGATATAGTTCTTCAAGAAATTGAAGATGATAATGCGATTCCAAAGGAAGGGGAACGTACGAATGTGGGTGCACCCGTGAGAGGTACAGCACCACGGGCGCGTTCTTGTGTGCAAGGTGCAGAACCACAAGTTGCTGCACCAACTGGTGACACGGCACCGATGCCTTGTCGCAGTGGGAGAGTCATTTTTCAGCCAGAAAGATACATGTTCGTGGGTGAGTCTTCGTACTTGGGCCCTGAAGACGGACATGAGGACTCTGACCCACTGACTTACAAAAAGACAATGCACGACAAGGATGTTGCGAAATGGCGCATCGCCATGGATTCTGAGATTGAATCCATAACTGCTATGGATGAAAGTTGTGCTACCTGATGGCTTTAGGGCCATAGGGTGCAAGTGGGTATACAAGAGAAAGAAAGGAGCGGATGGAGAAATTACGGCTTTCAAAGCCAGGCTGGTGGCAAAGGGATATAGTCAGAAAGAGGGCATAGACTATGATGAAACTGATGGGTTTTGTATACTGAAATCATTTATTATAATAAGTATACAACGGTTTATTTCTCCTATCTGTTAACAATCGTACATGTATGAACAATGGTATCCTCTTGTCTCACCGATAGGGACGATCATACGGCGTGTTGTAGATCGCAGAAGACAGTATGATCACTTGACCTAGTGAGACATAAATCTGATCACATCCGAGACTGCGTATGAGGATACGTCTATCCGGATGGCTGCGGCATTGTCGGAATAAGTAGTCGGTCTTGGTTACTTGACATGCTGGTACACAGAGGTGGCATATTGACGGACCGCAGTGAGATGTATTTGTCTGTCTGACATCAGCGAATATAAGATCTCGTTATATTGATTGAGCCCAAACCCCAACGAAGGTTCAGGGGTTTGCACGGGTTAATTGTTGCTTTGACTTGCAATGGTGGAGAGCCTAAGTAACGTGCTCGTATATCCGCATCTTGGGTAACAATAGTTCGTGTAGTACCGCCTGAGACTAGGTTTAGGTAACCATATCTGAGTAATAGGATGGGGACATTCCCTGAGGAGCTCAATAACATTCATCGTGCCAAAATCCTGCAGGCTGATTAATTTCAGGCACGAGTGATAAGGTTTGAATGGTACTACTCAGGAATTATAAGATATTAATTAATTGTAGTTAGAGCGTGTCAGGGGTGCCGATTAATTAATGGATGTTCGGTAACCTTAAATATGGGGATTCTCAATTAATGCAGCCCGTTTTCATAACGTGGTAATAAAGGGGTAGGTCAGTATTAATTCTGTGGTGAAAAAGAATTAATATTAATTAATTAATTGTGTCCTGGGTTGTGGACATGGGAATTAATTAATTTATAGGCCCACTTTATTATTTGCATTAGGTCCCAGGTCTGGCCCAATAAGTGTGCTGAATTGAGCCCAGGAGCCCACTAGGGTTTTACAACCCTAGGTCTATAAATAGACCTCTCACTCTCTGAAACCCAAGCCACTTCATAACACAATTTGAAAAACCCTAGATCTAGAGAGTGGGAGAGAGGGCGCCGATTCATAGAGAAAGTAGGAGAATTTTCGAATTCTTGTCCTGCTCAAGCCACAGATCTACGGAGTCCTCACCAGTACTAGATCTGATCAGTACCGGGACACAGACCTGAAGATCTAATCTAGAGAACAACAGATCTCTTCTTCCCTTTCTTTATTTTCGTTTTTCTCTAGAAATTAGTATTCTAATTTCTGTTTCCGCAGAGAAATCGAATTGCGTGGTTGAATTAAAGTTTGGAATTCAAACGCAAAAGATCGGTACATAGACGACGGAATTATGGTAATCTCTCAATCCACAAATATGCATTAAATTCATAGGAGCATGTCAGGTTTTTGTGAATTTGAATTATGTGCAATATCCATAAATCGATCCGGTTCAAATCGGTTTTTGGTGATTTGGTTCACGACAAAAACCCTACAATTTGTATGAGAGCCAGGTTTCTGATTTATGGCTCTGTTGTTCATAATCAAATTCAATATGCATGTATGAATTTATTATTTTGTGGATTTGGTTTTTGTTCCTCGTGGCAACCCGTGTAATTCAGTCCGCGGTGGTTTATTTGTGTAGGGCTGGATTAATTTTCTAAATTCTCGAGAAAATCCGTGATTAGTGTAGATTTGAAAGATTTTAATAGATTAGTTTTCTGTAATTTTTAAAATTTTGTAAATGGACGGGTCGCGAATGAAGAACGAAGACGGAGCCGATGCAGGGCCGGCGCGGCACGGTAGGGCCCGCAATGCGCGCGCGAGCAGCGGTAGGGGCGCTGGGTCCGGCGGCGGCGGGCGGCGGTCGGTGGGCGGTGGTTGTGGCTGTAGTCGGCTGCTGTCCCGTTGCGGTGGCTCGTGTTTTGATGGTTTGTGCAATCCTGTGTAAACTCTAGGGTTTGCATTAGGTTTAGGGCAAATCATCAAATCATAAAGGCCTAAATCCCAAAATATTTGGAGGCCTTTGAAGATTTGAAAAGATTTGGATTTATCCAAAATTAGATTCAAATTCAAATTGTAATAGATAGAATTTATTTTTCTATTTTGGGGCCACGAGGAATTTTTGTTTGCCTTAATTGTCCTCGTATGATATGTGATTTATTTATGTGCGCTATTAAGCATGTGTAGATAATAGGAAAAACATGATTTATCGCTTTTATTATTTACAGCTTTCCAAGCATGCTTATGTGATTAATTTCTTGTTGGATTATATTTTGGGAATTTTTGGACTTGTATTATTACATGCAAAAATTTGGAAAATATAATGACAAAGAAATTATGTGTGCGCATAAAGAAACCTTTTTAAAGAAAAATACTAAGCAGATTTTTTTAATTAAAAATCAATAGACCTCCACAAAGCGGTCCTAGGCTGTAAGTGTATTTCTCGTTCTGGTAAACGTCTACGAGTGTAGCTTGCTAGTTCCTAGAGGTACATGGGTACGGTTGTTGGGATTTCTAGACAAACAATTTTAATCATGTGAATTGTGGGATGGTTTTGCGTGAACGTCTACGAGTGTAGCTTGCGTAGACCTCTTTCACAAGTATTCTAGGATTGATTTAAATTATAGATAACAAAAGCTTTAAGGGCTGTGCGGTATGGTTACGTGTCATGCTAAACTGTCTCTTTTGGCCAGAGTTAAATTTGTGGTTAATTGCTTAGAAGCATCTTAGAATATAATTCAAGAATTGCATCCCTGTTCTTGAGAGATGGCTTGGTCTAAGGTTTTCACTAATTATTAATTTCTAGTGTCAAAAGCATCCTGACATGGTAGTGAAATTAAATGGATTGGGGCTTAAAACCTGCAGTTCTGGTTGAGGGTGACATCGTAAACGTCTACGAGTGTAGCTTGCGGTGGGAACTCTTGGGCAATTAGTGGAAAACATTTGTATTTGATTTATTAAAAGGTTTTCAATGCATTTGTTTTCGAAGTTCTACATGTAAGTTCTTATTTAAGATGCTTTATTGTTTCAGATATGTCTACTGTCGATCATATACTTGCTCTCAACCCTCTAACTGGTCCAAACTTCCATGAATGGAGATACTGCATTGAGTATATCCTCCTGACTAAACAACACATGTTTGTTCTTACTATGATGCCACTTGCCCCACGTTACCATAAAGTCTCTAGACGTGAGAAAGAGTACTATGACAGATGGGTGGCATCTGAGGATTTTACTTACAAGTTAATCTCAGATAACCTGTCTAGAGAACTTAAGCTCAAGCACATGGGCTATTGTAGCTCTGTTGCGATCTGGATGGACTTAGTGGCCACGTTTGGTGAAGTAAGTGGAACGAACTATCAACTGTGATCTCGTAAAAGACCTAGTCTGTAAGAGAATGGTTGATGGCAGTTCAGTGACACTGCATGTGATGATGATGGATAACACCATGAGACGATTCACACGTAGAGGTGGATGTATATCTGATCGGGCTAAGATCGATATAATCCTGAACTCTTTACCGCTTTCATTCAATGACTTTAAGATGGATGTGGCTAAGAGAAGTGAGTACTCCTTCAAAGAGTTCCTCACTGATCTCATAGCAGGACAATCCTTCGTACCTTCATGGGAGTCTGAGTTATCAGATCTTGAGCACAACTTGGGTACATTGAAAGATGTGGTTCATACTGTGTGCAAGAACATGATTGATCGCAGATCACGTGAGAGGAGGTCAAATGAAATGAAAAGGGTTGGGGTCACTTCAAGTAAGAGCGCATGCGCAAGCAAGGGACAAGGAACATCATTTGCGTTTGTAATGGAAAAATGTTTAGCATCGGTTTCTACTCATTCGTGGGAAGTGGATACTGAAGCAACTTATCATGTTTGTTACATTTTGCAGGGATTCACACCGAGGGGGGTGCTGAAGAATGACGAGGTTACCATCTCGATGAGAAATGCAGCACAAGTGAGTGCAGCTGCCATTGGAGATTTCACCTTCTACTTTGATGATTCTATTTTAACTTTGAGAGACATTTTGTACGTGCCGGATTTTCGGCGAAACCTTATTTCAGTTTCCAAACTTTATGTTGATGGATATTCAGTTATTTTTTATAGTGGTGTTTCTATCATTGGTATTAACGGAGTTATCTGTCGTGGAATGCTGAATAATTCTCTCTATGTTGTTAACTGTAATCATAAAACTTTCGCAAGTATTGCATGTAATTCATCCGTAATTGATAATCCTAGAAAGAGAAAACTTACTTCTTCTGATGAGGATCTTACATATCTCTAGCACTTGAGACTGGGTCACATCAGCTTGAAGCGGATACAAAGACTTGAAGATGACGGTACATTGGACCTAGTCCGGGCTGTACCTTATCAAGTCTGCGAATCCTGCATCGAGGGCAAGATGTCAACTAGGCCTTTCAAGGCTAGTTAGTCTCGAGCAGAGGAAGTGTTGGAATTGATCTATTCTGACTTATGTGGACCGATGTCCACACAGGCTCGTGGAGGGTACGAGTACTTCGTCAGTTTCATTGACGATTACTCAAGGTACGGATACATTTACCTGCTTCGCTACAAGTCTGAATGCTTTGAGAAATTCAAAGAGTTCAAGGATGAAGTAGAAAAGAAGGTCGGGAAAACTATCAAGTCGCTGCGATCTGACCGCGGTGGCGAATACCTCGGTAACGAGTTCCTGTAATATTTGTCAAAAAATGGGATTACATCCCAGTGGACTGCACCGGGTACTCCCCAGTAAAACAGTGTAGCTGAAAGAAGAAATAGGACTCTTCTAGAGATGGTAAGATCAATGATGAGTTATGCAAACTTACCAATTTCGTTTTGGGGCTACTCATTGGAAACAACAGCTTACGTGCTTAATGTGGTGCCTTCTAAATCAGTTCCTAAGACGCCTTCTAAACTCTTCCTTGGTCGCAAACCTAGTTTGTGCAAGTTTAGAGTATGGGGCTGTCCGGCACACGTACTGTCGAAAGAACCTGATAAGTTGGAAAGCAGGTCAAAAGTAATGTTGTTCATAGGGTATCCCAGGCAAACGAAAGGTGGTTACTTTTACTGTCTTGAGAGTCAAAGAGTCGTTGTTAGCATCAACGCTAGATTCTTGGAGGACGAGTATGTGAGTAATTACAGGTCAAGGAGTGATATTGTACTTCAAGAAATTGAGAACGAGAATGCAATTCCAAGGGAAGGGGAACGTGTAGATGTGGGTGCACCTGTGAGAGGTACAACACCACAGACACGTTCTTCAGTGCAAGGTGCAGGACCACAAGTCACTGCACCTACTATGACACGACACCGATGCCTCGTCGTAGTGGGAAAGTTATTTTCCAGCCGAAAAGGTACATGTTCTTGGGTGAGTCTTTGGACTTAAGCCAGGAAGACAGACATGAGGACTCTGACCCACTGACTTACGAAGAGGCAGTGCAAGATAAGGATTTTGCCAAATGGCGTGTCGCCATGGATTCTGAAATTGAATCCATAACTGCTATGGATGTATATCAGAAAACTGATTTGCCGGATGGCTTTAGGGCAATTGGGTGCAAATGGGTATACAAGAGAAAGAAACGGGCGAATGGAAAGATCATGGCTTTTAAAGCCAGGCTGGTGACAAAGGGTTATAGTCAGAAAGAGGGCATTGACTATGAAGAAACCTTTTCACCCGTAGCCATGCTCAAATCCATCCGGATACTCCTTGCCATAGCTGCACATATGGACCTCGAGATCTGGTAGATGGATGTCAAAACCGCTTTTCTAAACAGTTACCTTGAAGAAGTCAGAGACATCTATATGCAGCAATCAGAGGGTTACATAAGCAAGGGCGAAGAACATCTTGTCTGGAAGCTTAGGAAGTCCTTGTATGGACTTAAGCAAGCTTCCAGATCGTGGAACTTACGTTTCAACGATGTGATTAAATCCTATGGATTTGCACAGATGGAAAACGAAAGTTGTGTTTACCAACTTTGTGTCAGTGGGAGCGTGGTCTTCCTTGCACTTTACGTTGATGACATACTCCTATTTGGAAACAACGAGGGAGTGATGTCGGAAATCAAGGCTTGGTTATCCGAACAGTTCCAAATGAAGGATCTGGGAGAAGCTGGCTACATTCTTGGGATTAAGGTCTTACGAGATCGTAAGAGAAGAATGTTGAGCTTATCCCAGGCATCCTATGTGGATACTGTGATAGCCCGGTTCAGCATGCAACTCACCAAGAAATGTTTGCTACCTTTCAGACATGGCGTTCATCTTTCTAGTGGGTAATGTCCTCAGACACAGCGAGAGAAAGACGAGATGAGTCTTGTACCATACGCTACGGTGGTGGGTAGTCCCATGTATGCGATGCTGTGTACTAGACCAGATATTTGTTATGCCATTGGCATGGTAGCAAGATATCAGTCTAACCCTGGACAGGCGCACTGGACTGCTGTAAAGCATATCCTCAAGTATTTGAAAATAACTAGGAATTTCTGCCTAGTTTATCAAAGTGAGGATTTGTGCCCCGTGGGTTATACAGACTCGGATTTCCAAGGGGACCAGGATGAGAAGAAATCGACCTCAGGATATGTGTTTACCCTGGGAGGTGGAGCTGTATCTTGGAGGAGCTCAAAGCAGAAATGCATTACTGACTCCACCATGGAGGCGGAATATGTCGCCGCCTCCGATGCCTCAAAACAGGGGGTGTGGCTCCGGAACTACCATTTAGAGTTGGGCGGGATCCCGAGTTTGCCGAGGAGTATCACAATTTATTGTGACAACTCTGGTGCAGTGGCAAACTCAAAGGAACCGAGGTCTCACAGGGCAAGCAAACACATAGAGAGAAAGTACCATATCATACGAGAAATTGTATCGAGAGGCAATGTGCTGATTAAGAAGATTGGCACTGCTGACAATCTTGCTAATCCATTTACAAAGAGCTTGCCACAGAAAGTTTATGAAAGACATATTCGTGAGCTGGGTCTGAGGTCGATGCCAACCACTGATAGTGGTTAAAGAGACAGCAGACTAGATAGACGGACTGTATACTCTGTAATAGCTTAGTTATGCTTTGAGTATAAGTGGGAGATTGACGGGTTTTGTATACTAAAAGCATTTATTATAATGAGTATACAACGGTTTATTTCTCCTATCTGTTAACAATTGTACATGTATGAACAATGGTATCCTCTTGTCTCACCGATAGGGACAATCATACAGCGTGTTATAGATCGCAGAAGACAGTATGATCACTTGACCTAGTAAGACATAAACCTGATCACAGCCGAGATTGCATATGAGGATACGTCTGTCCGGATGGCTGCGGCATTGTCGGAATAAGTAGTCGGTCTTGGTTACTTGACATTCTGGTACACAGAGGTGGCATATTGATGGACTGCGGTGAGATGTATTTGTTTGTCTGACATCAGCGAATACAAGATCTCGTTATATTGATTGAGTCCAAACCCTAACGAAGGTTCAGGGGTTTGCACGGGTTGACTGTTGCTTTGACTTGCCATGGTGGAGAGCCTAAGTAACGTGCTCGTATATCCGCATCTTGGGTAACAGCAGTTCGTGTAGTACCGCCTGAGACTAGGTTTAGGTAACCATATTTGAGTAATAGGATGGAGACATTCCCTGAGGAGCTCAATAACATTCATCGTGCCAAAGTCCTGTAGGCTGATTAATTTCAGGCACGAGTGATAAGGTTTGAGTGGTACTACTCAGGAATTATAAGATATTAATTAATTGTAGTTAGAGCTTGTCAGAGGCTCCGATTAATTAATGGATGTCCGGTAACCTTAAATATGGGGATTCTCAATTAATGCAGCCCGTTCTCATAACGTGGTAATAAAGGGGTAGGTTAGTATTAATTCTGTGGTGAAAAAGAATTAATATTAATTAATTAATTGTGTCCTGGGTTGTGGACATGTGATTAATTAATTTTTAGGCCCACTTTATTATTTGCATTAGGTCCCAGGTCTGGCCCAATAAGTGTGCTGAATTGAGCCCAGGAGCCCACTAAGGTTTTACAACCCTAGGTCTATAAATAGACCTCTCACTCTCTGAAACCCAAGCCACTTCATAACACAATTCGAAAAACCCTAGATCTAGAGAGTGAGAGAGGGGGCGCCGATTCATAGAGAAAGGAGGAGAATTTTCGAATTTTGGTCCTGCTCAAGCCACAGATCTACGGAGTCCTCACCAGTAGTAGATCTGATCAGCACCGGGACACAAATCTGAAGATCTAATCTGGAGAACATCAGATCTCTTCTTCCCTTTCTTTATTTTCATTTTTCTCTAGAAATTAGTATTCTAATTTATGTTTTCGCAGAGAAATCAAATTGCGTGGTTGAATTGAAGTTTGGAATTCAAATGCAAAAGATCGGTACAGAGACGACAGAATTACGGTAATCTCTCAATCCACAAATATGCATTAAATTCATAGGACCATGCAAGGTTTTTGTGAATTTGAATTATGTGCAATATCCATAAATCGATCCGGTTCATATTGGTTTTTGGTGATTCGGTTCACGACAAAAACCCTACAATTGTTATCAAAGCCAGGTTTCTGATTTATGGCTCTGTTGTTCATAATCAAATTCAATATGCATGTATGAATTTATTATTTTGTGGATTTGGTTTTTGTTCCTCGTGGCAACCCGTGTAATTCAGCCCGCGGTGGTTTATCCGTGTAGGGCTGGATTAATTTTGTAAAATCACGAGAAAATCCATGATTAGTGTAGATTTGAAAGATTGTAATAGAATAGTTTTTTGTAATTTTTCAAATTTTGTAATTGGATGGGTTGAGAACAAAGAACGAAGAAGGAGCCGATGCAGGGCCGGCGGAGCACGACGGCAGCGCGGCACGGCAGGGCGCGCGCTGCGAACACGAGCAGCGGCAGGGGCGCGTGCAACCTGCGCGTGTGAGCCTGGGACAGAGCGCGCGCGGCGGCGCAGGGCGACGCTGGGTCCGGCAGCGGCGGGCGGCAGTCGGTCGGCGGCTGATTAAGTTCAAGCACAAGTGATAAGGTTTGAGTGGTACTGCTCAGGAAATATAAGATATTTATTAATCGTAGATAGAGCTTGTCAGAAGCTCCGATTAATTAATGAATGTTCGGTAACCTTAAATATGGGGATTCTCAAGTAAATGCAGCCTGTTCTCATAACGTGGTAATAAAGCGGTAGGTCAGTATTAATTCTGTGGTGAAAAAGAATTAATATTAATTAATTAATCGTGTCCTGGGTTGTGAACATGGGAATTAATTAATTTATAGGCCCACTTGATTGTTTGCATTAGGTCCCAGGTTTTGGCCCAAATTAAATATGCTGAAAAGAGGCCCAGCAGCCCATTAGGGTTAAAATTCTAGGTCTATAAATAGACAGATCTCTCTCTGAGACCCTAGTTGTAGTAGTTAACTTAGAACATTCAAATCAGTTCGAAACCCTAGGGAGAGAGAGAAGTGGGCGGCGCATCTGGTGTGTTTGGGAGTCAATTTTTTGACTCTGGCCTACACATTCACAGTCCTGTGGAATCCTCACCAGTAGCAGGATTGAGCAGCATCGGGATACAGCTCTGAAGGCCTAATCTGGAGAACAGATTATTCTTCCTTTTTCTTTAATTTTGATTACTTCGTGAAATTAGATCTGGTTCTAATTTCTGTTTCCGCTGTGTTAATCAAATCGTGTGGTTGAATCGAGATTGGATTTCAAACACGAAAGATCGGATCTGAGACAACGGAGTTAAGGTAAACTCGTGTAAACCACCACATTAAAACATAGGAGCATGCTAGGATTATCGTATGTTTATTGCTCTCAACATCCATGAAATGATCCAGTTTATTTGTATTTGGTGATTCGGTTCACCAGCAAATCCCTACACAAGTACCTCGAAGAAGCTGTTGGATGGAAGACTGTGGTGGTATCCCTCCAGTTCTGCCAAGCATACCACTCTGGCGCTTTCTAGTCCTTCAGATAGTCCATCACGGACATTCCACCATGTGGCAGTCCAAAACTGAGGGAGAAAGACTTCGGAGACCAGCATATCTCATAACGATGAAGGTTGGAGTGAATCTCATGGCCTTCTGCCACATAGCTCTCATTAGCAATAACCTTCAGCGTGTCTTCATGAAAGGAAGAAGGCTTTCGGGTTACAAAGGACTCAAGGTTATTTGATCTCAAATCTCTCTTCACAGAATTATAAAGAGAAGGATTCTCCCAATGTTTCACTACCAACCCAGTCCGGTTCAGGATCTTACCTCGCATTATCTCGATATCAGCGAGGATAGCCATTTTCTATTTTTCAGAGAGAAGCTACTTCTGGGATGTTATGAAAAGTTGAGTAATGTGCATTTCCTTGTTCGCTAGGAGAAGCAATTTATAGACAACATTTCTATCATGCGACGATTCATAAAAGTCGACACGACGATCCACAAACAGGTTCAAGATTTGAGATGTCAGTATTGAAACGTGGACGAGCAGACAAAAGACTGAAGAGTACAGAGATCAGTGAAAGGTCAAGTTTCAGCAGTACGGCCCCTCGGAATCTTGCATAGGGGTGTGCAGTGCATAACTAAGATATACTAAAACAGTCCTTGCAATTTTTGAGGAATCACCAGTTTCTTTTGACAAGTTGGAAACTGTCCCAACAGTTTTCCAAGATAGGTTCAGAAGAAAAACTGTCCCCATTCTTAAGAGCGGGATTTGAAATTTTAAGAAGCAGTCGGATGGAAGAAACACGTCATGAAGAGCGGTGTCATGGCGTATCAGGCGGAGACATATCGTCACATCCACGCGCTAAGCACACGCCGCGACAGAATAGGAACAGACGTCCCTACATCAGCTTTCATCACAGCCGAAAATCACATAAAGTGGTAGATCATCTCAGTTGTGGATCTCACACGGTCAAAACCTCGATTAAACCCTTTGCGATCACTCATCATCCTCATTTGATTTCTGCAACCCTCCTTTCTCAAATTCAGAGTGCTCTAAATCTTGAAACTATATACCATCCATATTATTCGAGATATCATGGGCAAGAGGAAGATCTCATCCGGCAAAGGTCCGAGCGCATTATGAAATTCAAGGAAAAATGCTACAACCAAGGAAATCCCTCATAAGGAATTAAAGCGTTAATCAAATGGTGCAGTTGATGTCGTCGACCTCTCCAATAAGAATATCCGAGTAATTCAAATTTTTAAGGAGAAGATCCTAAATCTGAAGGAAATCGATTATCTTTGTTCCACTGAAGAGTTTTATAACAAGCTACACAAAGAAAAGCTGATACAGTTTCTGGGTCTACACCCACACAAGTTCAAGCCTCACCGTGTCGCTGAATTTTACGAGAATGCGATTGTTGATAAGGATGGAAAATTCTTCAAAACCAAGGTCAACAAGGTTCCGATGCTTATCAATGTCGATAACATTGCAAATTTTTTCCATCTACCCAGCACTGGTGAACACATCCCCAGTTACCTAAAGAATGATGATGGGGCACGACAGAGGCATTGGAAGGTCTGGAAGAAGCCAGAGCATAAAGAAAAATTCCATCTACCGACAAAGGTTTCCGAACCGAAACCTTTTTACAAGACTCTAAGCGAGATAGCACTTAGAATGATCTACTGCGGTGCAGGATCCTTCTCGTAACTAAGTCAACCCAAGTACGCTGTTATGATGGTGTTGGATGATGGCCCAGGAGGGAACTGGGCTGAATTTATTTTTGACCGTATTCTTGAGAATGCCAGAAAGAATGAGACCATTCGGCAGACCAACAAATTTAGGTCCGGTGTTGGTTTCGAGCTAAAAATCAGTTACCTGATAGAGAAACTGATAGGTTTTAGGGAACAAGGGGAACATCTAATCTCAACTGATTTTCTACCTCAAAAAGATATGATTTACCAAAAAGTAGAAGAAGGAGATGATGATGATAATGGTGGAGGTGGTGATAATAATGATAGCGATGGAAATCAACAAGAGGATGGTGTTGATCCGGAAGTTGATATTGTTGATGAGTCCAGCTCACAGCCTACTAAAGGGAAACATGTACAGTAAGAAGCTGCTTCGAAAAAGACGAACAAGAGAAAGAGAAGGAGGTTCGTACTTACGAGTATCTTGGAAGAAGAAAGGAAAAAGAGTAGGAAGGGCAAGCAGACTGACACTCTTGAAGGTAATCCAGAGGATGGGACAGTGTCTATTGTGGATCTTCAAAGCCCAACTCATTCAGAAAATGATTCTCCTCCACGACAACCTTTCACTCCTTCAACTTCTTCTGGAAGCACAACTATCAAGGATCACCAGGCCACGCCTGAAACAGTCATGAAGATTACCCAGACGACCTTGGAGACAGGGGGAACAGTTTTAGAACAGCCAACCCAGGAAACTGTCAACAAGGATCTATAGATGACAGTTGTTGCTACTCTAGATCTACCTCCTCAGAAAACTGTTGTCCTACAAAAAGAGCCAGTCCATAAAACTATTGTTGCGCTAGTTAAATGAACTGTCAAGCAACATTCATTGCAAGAAACCATTACTAAGAAATTACGTCTTTCAGAGCACAAGCGGTTGACGAAACATATCTCGAGTTTATTCTCCACAGGATTGATGAGAATCGTACTACTCTTGCGAGAATACAAAATCTTCAAATCTTGCTCAATACAATGACAAATGAGATCCAACTGGATCTTTTAGAGCTTGAAGATGAAAGGGCAAAGGAGCTTGAGAGATTGAGAAGAGAAGAGGAAGAGAGGTTGCGAAAAGCCGATGAAGAGGCCTTGCCTCAAGCAATCCGACTCTCCCAAGCGATATCTCTTGCAGAAACTACCAAGAAAGTTGTCGAGCTTGTTCGTGAACGACAGTTGAAATTGCTTCTCAAACAATAGTTTGAGAAGTTATTCCGAATCAAATATGCTGAAGAATATTCTATCACGAAAGCTCAGAGAATTCGAAAGGAAGAAGAAATTAAAAAAGTAGACCGCAAAGCCGAGCAAAAAAGACTTGAGGCAGAAAAAAAGAAACGAGAAGAATAGGCAGCTACTGAGCTTAAAAGAAAGCAAGAAGAAGAAGAAGCAGAAGCTGAACTGAGAAGGAAAGAAGAAGAAGAAGATGATGAAGAAGAAGAAGAAACCGCTGCTGAAAAGGCAAGAAATGAGGCAGCAGCAGCAGCAGCAGCAGCAGCAAAGCAAAAAGAGCAAGAGGAAGCAATCTTTAACTAGAGCTATTTAATGCTACATCTCAGAGCCAAATCGGTGGAGACTCTGGAGCACTCGTCGCATCTGAAAGACCATTGTCTCCTAACCCCATCTCTGTGGCAACACCTCTTCTAACCCCTGATGTTATGACACAACCGATGAATCAGCAGATACTTACATTTTTTGATTTTGTCAAAAAGGGGGAAGAGATGAGAAGTGAACAAGTGAAGCTGCAGTTGCAGTTGATGGAGAAACAAAATGAGCAGATCAGATTGCAAATGGAGCAAATACAGCAAGCCGGAGACGATGATAGGAAATTTATGATGGACTTAGCTAACAGACTTACCATGCAAGCTGGACCCTCGACCTTTGCTGCTACTTCAAAACTAAAAGACACGGACTCTTCAAACCAAGACAAGGACAAAGGCAAGGACGAATCTCAGGCGTAACTTGGTAACTTCTGAACCGTCTTGTATCTTATTTTATTGCTGTTTTAACCTTTCATGTACTTGTAATGATCACATATAATGAAAGGTATAAAACTGTTGGTTTGAAGGCAACTGCTTATTGTCTCTTACCTTTTTTGTAACTGAATTCACATGTTCCAGTGTGATCAGCATCTTTATCGCTCTAATCTGATTAATGCTAATCAAGAAATATCTCTCCCATTCAGGGGGAAGATCAGTTAGAGTAGGTCGAATATAGAAGAAGCACAATTCTGAGTAGTAATTGATTTCCAAAATTTTGTAAACTCAGAGCAACTGCATCTTCTTTTCGACTTAGAAAGTATGGTATTGACAACATCAAAAAGTGGGAAATTGTTAGATATTGATATACCACCTTTAATATTGATGTTTTGATGTGTCAAAACTGAATACCTAGGTCTCGAGTTATTACTTATGTAATCCTTGTATAGGACTATTGAGTTGTAATAGCTAGACAGGAAGCAATCAACAAAAGAACTGTGAAGATAGTTCGAGAAGTCCTATAGAAGAAAAATTGTGAAGAAAGTTCAAGAAGGTCCATAGAAAACTGCGAGAGCTATTCAGAGTAATGAGCAAATATACTAAGCATGCAGTTTGGAACTGCCAAGGACATAACAGCGCTGAAAACTGTGGACACAGTTTTCGTGAACATTATGGGAAAAATGTCTAGGGTATCTCACAGTTACAAAACAAGCAAATTCACACAGTTGAGAGCACGTGAAAAATAAGGAGCTGAAACAGTCGTAAAGAACCTTGGAATCTCAATGACAAGGAATGTAGATTTAGACAGTTATGACTGGATTCTAACGTTGTTTGAGTCTGACATAACAAGTAGGAAACTGTCTCAAAAAAAGCATGGTTGTGGTCAGAAAAAGGCAGAGGAGCAGGTCTGCGATATCAAAAAGTAAGTCCGCTGATTGGACAACATCGACTTTGTTTCTGCCGGCTGCTTTTCAAGTCTCGGCTATAAATAGCAGGAGGATCAGAGACAAATAAATCCGTTCGAACACATTCAAAGCTTGTCGTTACTCTACCAATTTTAAAGCTCAAACACATCTACAACGCTCAAGCGAGAAAGCATTAACTCCGTGGTTCATTTATTGAACACGAGGCCTTACAGCTTAACGAATCTACAGAGATTCACCATGTGACCTCGGTGTACACGAGGATTAAGTCTATTGACTTAGTTTGCTTTCTGGGTGTTCCTACTTTTCAAGTAAGAACACAACAACCTGACACTCTAAGGAGGCAAGGTTATTACGGGCTTTTGCCAACCTCTGTACGTTCTGGGGAGAACTCAACTATCCACCTACCGGAGAAGGAGAAGGGAGGTTTGTCCTCAATCCATTTCCGATGACTACTAATTCTGAGAAGACTTCAAGGTGCCACCTGGCTTTGAGAATCTGAAGGAGTGAAGAACAACTACCTGGGCGAGTGATCTATTCTATTGTGGACGGTGGCTTCTACAACATTTGGCTATAGATCGTGTGGATTGTATCTTCATTCCGGATTGATTTCCGAAGAGTGGACATGGAACTTAAGGCTCCGAACCACTATAAATATCCTGCGTTGTTTACAGTTTTTATTTACTTTTCGCACAGTTTTCAATTGTTTCGAAACCTTCAACACTTATCAAAAAGTGTTGAAGTGTATAACTGTTGACTGCTCATAACTGTAAATTGGTAACCTAATCTGCTGGCTAACACAAACTATCATTTTTTAAAACTTTTACTTAAAAACTGAGTTAAGTTGAAACTGAACTGCTTGCATTTAAGAGTGCGGTTAACTGTCTTTATACTTCCGTTGCACATCATACGTACTCTGATCTGGGACCAACAATAATTGTGTAGCATATCTTTATTACTTGGTGTACAACAAAAACATTAGTTTAGTCAAAACTCTCCAGTTTATTGGTTGATACTTTTTGTTTTATTTTTTGATACATTCAATTTGTTGGCTTAATGATGGATAAGCCGCTCACGACTACATACCAGTATACTACTTTCAAGATCAAACTATTAGTGTGGCTAGTAATTAACTCAAATACTCTTGGGCATCATCCAGTCTTCAGGTTCTTATAATATATGAGAAAAGAAAATTATTAGCATGTGGATTAGGTTGCAGGTCAAAAATAAACCTTGATTTATAGAATAATCATTTTTGCCAATATATCGTCATTTCTCTTTGCTTAATAGTTAGATGCTTGATAAAAAAAAATATTTTCGAAATCTTTCTTTAAGAGTTCTTATTATTTATAGATTATTCATCAATAGTCAAAGTACGTATTTCCAGTTTATTGCTTTATTGTTTGATATGTTACATTTTATAGCTTGATATTCTACATAATATTGCTTGAACATCTGGTTATTTAAACTTATTTTGTTTTTGTGGTAGAATTTATTGTTAATTTTTATTGAAGTGGAGTTTTTAATAATCTTATGGAGTAATATTTAATTTACCCCTTGTGATCTTATAAAATTTATTGATTTCTTTTTTTTTTTTTCAGCAAAAGTTCTTTGTCAATATCTAATCCATCAAGATTTTGATTCAGGAACACAAAGTTTTGCCAAATTTGGGTTGAAATTATTGAAAATAACCAAAGTTGAAGTTACACAAAATTTCCGAAACCTATCGAAAAATGGGGACTTTAATTTTTATTGTACTATAATTAGAACTGGTTATTCGTTTTGATCAACTATTGACATATGTATATGCATTTAAGTATTTTTACAACACATTTTTGTTTTACGCAGTGGTATTAAGAAATATAATTTTAAAACATATTTTGATTTATAATGTTTGTTGTTAATGAGATCGTTTCTTATTCACATGGCAAGCAATAAATTATCACATATTAACAATACATTATAACATATTTATTTATTGGACATATATGTATAATTAATTTTAAATACACCAATGAATTTTTAATAATCTCACGTGTCAAGCTATAAATTATCACAGATCAATCAATAAAGATACGAATGGATTAAATGGCATACATTTATTGATTTATCAAGCAATAAACTCGAGAATCTCAAGTCATAAAAATGCACATATTGAGTAATAAAAGCTTGACATATTAAACAACACGAATAAATGTATAGAGCTATAAACAGTGGCGGCCCTGAGGCCGTGCGAGAGGTGCGCCGCACCGGGGTCTTTGAACACGGCCTCAGGGCCGCCGCACCGGGGTCTTTGAATGAAGGGGCACCATTTTAAAAGAATTATATAATAGTAATAATATTATACAATTAATTTATTTTAGTAGGGGCACCTTTTACAAAAATATAATATAAAGAACTTAATCTATAAATTAAATAAAAAGATTAATGAAAAAATAAATTTATATTTAAGCTAATAAAGATATTTAGCTCAAAATATATTAAAAATAAAATATTAGGATTTATTCAAGATATCAATTAAAATTTTAAACTTTATATTTTTCCTAACATAACACGACAACCAAAGCGTTAGTCTCTCTTCTAGAATATGAAACGACTGTTTTGTCTTCACTTTTCAATTGCTTATCTATTTCTCTTAGCCCTTTTTTATATTTCAATATCATATAAACTACAAACAAATTTTAATAAATAGAAACCAACAACAAGTTGATAAGGTAGTCCATTTTTTCTTAAACAAATCTTGTCTGTGATATAAATTATTTTTTTATACAATTTTTTTTGAACTCCTATCAGATTTTCCTTGTTCTTGCTGCATTTACGTGATATTCTAAGTCTTTTCTTTAAATTTTTTTGTGTACTTTTTAAGAATTTTTCAGAGTGATTTTAGATTTCAATTTCTTTGATTTTATTTATTTTGTTATTATGTTTATCATTGTTCTTGAGCTAATAAACAATTATTTTGTTTTGGGAAAGGAAAAACAAAGTAAAGAGATGATGAAAAAATCTAAAAAAATTTGCTTAAACCAATGATGGGAGAATTATTTTTAAATGATAATTATGCATTTAGTTTATATAATTTTATTTAAATTTTTTATTTTATTTCTGGTTTATTTAAAAATTAAGCGAAATTAATAAAATGATTGTGAAGTTGTGAAGGACTCAATTTTTTTGTTATAAGATATTTTTTAATACATTTTGTAATTTTAAATAGGATAAATGATTTTAAAATGCACTTTATATTATATTTTATTAATATTTTTTTAACTATTTAATTTAAATAGAGGCACCAAAATTTCGGTCGGACCGGACCCCAAAATTTACAGGTCCGGTCCTGGCTATAAATTTGAGAATTTTTATTAGTACGTAGTAAGCAACAATAAGTATGAAGTCTATTAAACTAAATAAATGAATGTATGAAACAAACCATGAAGAATAAATTAGTGCATATCAAGTAAAAATTTAAAAGATATATATTAAAAATGCGGAAAAGTGAAAACCAAGGATAAAAAAATAGAAAAAGGAACATATTGAACAATAAAAATGAATGATTCAAGTAATAAATTATTCGGCATCAAGCTGTAAAATAGCAATATCAAGCAATAGAAAATGAGATTATTAAACAATATATATAAATATGTCGAACATATGAAGCAATAAAAACTTGACGTCAAATAAATATTTAAAATAATAAACTAGAGCTATCAAGCATTAATAGCAAGTAGCAAACAATAAAATAATTTGTATTAAGCAAGTAAATATCAAACAAATCAACCATCAATCAATAAAATAGGTATATATCAAGCAAGATTTTCAAATTTATTCATTTAAGAAATAAATTAAGAGAAAATTGTAAAATCAAATAAGCAAAAAATAAAATTACAATGTGGTAAGCATATTAAATATCAATAAATTAAATTAAACACAACAAGCAATAAAAAGAGAAGTATCACGTAATAAGCATTTAGCTATACCTTACGGATCAATAAATTGCAATGTATGAAGCAATTAATACTAGAGTGTCGAGCAATACAATAGAATGAATCAAACAAAAAACATGAAGCATCAAGTAATTGTAAAGCCCCCAATTAACCTTCCCAACTTTGGAGCACGCTACAATCGTGGTCAATCTTTTCAATCATTTTTATAATTTAAAACAGCGGAAGAATCGTAAATAAACGATAAGATAAAACCATTCGTTCATTTTCAAAAGATGTAACATTTGAAATCAACAAAAGTATGGAGTTAAACATTTATTTTCCTAGAAACATTCAAAACAAGGGAATGATAAGTTTTAAAGAGTGGTGCAGCAGTGTATGTAGCGTAGTGGAGATGTGCATATGAAGATGCATATCTCAGGACCTGTTTCAAAATCTGTACAACATCCAGCTTCGTTTTTTGCACCACATTCCTCCATCCTCGCTGCTTAACCTGCGTATTTTAGAAAACAATACGAGGGGCTGAGTACTAATGTACAATGGAAACATGCCCAAAACTTACAGTTTAAGTATGGATGTTATGCAACTCACACAGGTTAACACGGGGTTTCGTTGAAAGAAATTGTGTTACCTTAAACATTTTCATTTGCGCGCTATCTAACATGTTATCATGTATGTTTACCGTTATGTAACTGGAAGCTGGCCCACTTCCAAGTTACGATGAACAACAGGGAATGGACGAGTCACTCAACCCATTGTCATCAATTAGTGCACTAGTCTCAGTATGATACTTTGAGACCCGATCGATTAACAAACACCAACTCATACCTCAATCCAGCAAATCTCATAAAGCCTCCTACTTTATATCACAACCTGTAAAGCACCCTACCTTACGATTAATGAGTCTTAGCACAGTACAATCCTGGTCCTGTACTCATTAATTAAACTCCCTGACGATAGCAATCGACAGAGGAACATATATAATAGAACAAAACATTTTCAGCGGAGCAATCAATTTAAAACAAAATATTTTCACACTCATTTGAAAGCGGAGCACGAAGCTCGAAAGCATTTACTTTTACTGAAAATAGTTCCCACCTGTTATTGCTTACAGATTTAGATGCACACTTTAGTTGTGGTTGAGTTATCACAAACTTTTCCCTTGTATCTTCCTTCACAATACAATACAAAATTGCATTCGCTAATTAGGATGGTTCGTCTAAGAATAAAAAATCAGCCCTAGCTGACGTTACTATACATTGATCAGGACATATGACTGACAAACTAAACTAACATTCCTCAACTACCCGACATGCATTCTCTCCCCTCGAGACATGCATGTGACTACAACAAACTACATTATATAAATTAACCAATCCACGGTTAATGAACTAACTCCATTAAAGCACTTTTATATTTTAAACGTCTAAACCAATATTCAACAATGCGTTAATCGATTCGAAATAATTTAACGCCCAATTACGTACCTAACGTAATTCACAATATTTATAAACACTGAAATGTGGTTAAATCTAATTGATATAATCAATTAGATAATTGAACAAGATCAGCAAATATAAAATAAATTAATAACAAACCATAGCAATTAATAATTAAATAAAAGTTTTTACAAAAATATTATATATATATATATATAGTTGATGAGAGAGAAAAGAAAAAAAATCTTTTTTTAATTATACATATATACATATATAGGGAGCGGATCAGATAAGAAAAAGTCCCCTATGAGAAAAAAGAATGAATCATATCCATTGGATTTAGATAAATCAATGGTTGATATAAAATCAAGCAACAAGTGAAACACAATCAAGCAACATAATAATCAAGCAACAACTAAAATACAATAAAGCAATTGCTTGATTATGTTTTAGTTGCTACTTGATTGCATATCAACCATTGATTGATTTATTTAGATCTAATGGATAAGATTCATTCTTTTTTCTCATATGGAGATTTTTTTTACTTGATCCCACATATATGTATATAGAGGTTAGATCATATGAGAATAGATGTTAATGTAAGAAATGAGAATAAATCTCAGCCTTTGATTTCACAAGATCTGCGGTCATGCTTTAATAATTTCCGTCTTCATTTTATCCTCCGCGAACTTCATTATTACATATTTAAGGGTATCATTGTCATTTAGCCTGATGGTATCTTCCTCAAATAATTTCCATTTTCATTTTATCCTCCGCGAACTTCATTATTACATATTTGGATTTCTAATTCCTTTTCAATTTCGATTTTTCATCAAATTTCAATTGCCTTGTTGAGTCATCCAATACTTTAAAATTAACTTAATTTTATTATTATTTAATTGAATTTTCTAATTTAATGAAATTTTAAATAGATAAAATAAATTTAACATATTTTTCTTAAAAATTGATTTTATTTTTATTTAATTTAATTTTTCCCATTTGATAAAATATAGAGAAGATAAAATGAAGAGAACTGTTTCTAAAAATTTGATTTTTTTTCTTTTAATGATGTATATAGGAGATAAAATGACGAGAACTGAAATAATTTTTCCGAAAAATTGATTTTATTTTTATTTAATTTAATTTTTTCCATTTAATAAAGTATAACGGAGATAAAATGAAGAGAACCGTTTCTAAAATTTTAATTTTTTCGTTTAACGATGTATATAGGAGATAAAACGAAGAGAATTAAAATCATTTTTTTCGAAAAATTAATTTTAATTTTATTTAATTTATTTTATAATGAACAATAATTGAGATAAAATGAAGAATGATTAAGATATAATGAAGAACTGCTAAGATAAAAAGCATGTCACGTATAACATCAAAATTCACATCGAATTTATTTTATAATGAATCACATTTGAGATAAAATGAAGAATAACTAAGATATAATGAAGAACTGCTATGATAAAATGCATGTCACGTGTAACATCAAAATTCGAATGGAATTTATTTTATAATGATTCGCAATTGAGATAAAATGAAGTATAACTAAGATAAAATGAAGTATATAATACATAAAATGAACAAAACACAACGTTTGCGCCCTGTACGTTCGTAATGACTATGTTGCCCTTCAATGAAGTAAAATGAGGATATTATTCCGTGTTTTTTTGTTAAAGCTCTTATATAATCTGGATCGTTGATGTTGTCAAATCTATGGACGAAATTTATTCTTATTTCTCATGATAAGGGCTATTCTCACCAGATCAGCCCCCTATATATATATATATATATATATATATATATATATACACGAAGAGAGAGAGAGAAAGCGACGGCCATGGAACAGCCGTGCTTCTCGCCTACGGCAGGCCGACTCCGGCCGATTCGACTCCCAAGACCCATACATGCTAGGACCTCAATGATACGAAAAACATGCTCTGAAATGAAAGATGTTCGCCGGAAAAAGCTTGAGAAAAGTTACCGACAAAAATGGTGATTCAACTCCGGCGACGGTGGTGGTTTCTTTATACCAAAATGCTCCCAATGGATCGTCTTCAAGCTCGAATATCTCTTTCGATACTTGACAAAATTGAGCGTTCTCAAGCTCTGTGTAACCCTTGTAACGAGAGCTACAAGATGGTGGTCGTGGCTTTGCCGGTGACATTCTGAGGTGGCCGGAGATGGTGATGGAAGATGGCTGTGCAATGGGTGGCGTACGGGGTGGTGGTGTGTTTGGAGAAAATGAGAAGTGAAGAATGAATTGTTTCCTTCCAAAATGGTTTTTTATATTTCCACAATAACTCCACCGCCATTTCTATTACCCACCGCCCCAAATTTCCAATCACTAACATTCCACCAAAATTGATACGTTGGAAATTCTTCTCTGTGAAGAATTTTCACTCCACCTCAACTCGTCTATAATTTCTTCCATTAATTCAATTTTTTGGGTTAACAATTCAAATTGCATTCTCTTGATTAAACATTAAATTATATGAAAATGGTCCATTTAATAAAGACGTCTCGTTCATATTATTTTCCAGATTTTTGGAAATATAAATATTGTTCAATTTCTCAAAATTTAATAATTAATTAAACACCACTCGGGTCTCAGAAAATTATGCCAATCGTTTCGTATTCTTCCATATTTTAAATCCAAGCATTCCCTAGTTCGGTTTAAGAAATGGACCTCCCGAGTACAAGTTAAGAATTTAAATGTGATATTATTATTCTTAAATAATAATTCGCTGCACTCGTTTTTCTTTTGAAAATTATGACTATACGGTCACTTAGGTTTTCTTGAAACGAACTCATTGGTATATTATAAGCGATAATTTGACCCTCGTGTCTCAACAGGTGTTTGTTCTCGTTTCTAAAGCAAATAATAAATAATTTGCAGAAATAAATATTCATTTATTTTTAATTAAGCATTAAATCGCTTAATTAAATTCGAGATATTACATTAATAAACAACTTACAAATCAATAAATTAAATTCTATCAAGCAATAAGTGTTAATGTATCAAGTACGAGAATAATATGCATCAAGCATTAAAAAAAGATCTATCTCGACACACAAATCTATTAATTAAAATGTATCAAGCAATAAATATTTGTTTACAAAGCAATACTCTATAACAAGTCAAGCAATAAAAAAGATGTATTAAGTAACGAATTGGCAAACTAAAACGTATCAAGCAACACATATTAATCTATCAAGCAATGCATTTGTTCCTGTACTCATCGCGTTTGGGTTATTCTCTGTTGAACGTCGTCCACCACCACAACTACCATTATCAGAAATCTCTTGCCAACGGTTATACATCTCAAATTCTAATCAACTCATTGTGTTCAGGCTATTCTCCGTTGAACGACCAAACGCAAAACTGGAGCAATCGGGAAGGAGACTACTCTACTCCACGATTGTGATTTTGAGCACTGACTTCTTGTGATGGAGTCCAATTCCGGTCGTAAGCCCACTAAAGAAGCGATGGTTAACAGATATGTGTTAGACTAAATGGTATGAGCCGTGATAAAAGGGAAAAAAATAATCTTGTGGACAAGTGTCATGAGATGAATGGTTCGGTTGATTTTGGCAGACAACATAATTGATTCTCTTCCAATAACAGAATATAGTAGCATATATATATATATATATATATGTGTGTGTGTGTGATTTTGTAATCTTCATCTTCATCAATTTGATGACTGAAACAATAGAAATATATATACCTGTTGGTGTTTATTTCTTTACCATGAATACATTACATACAATATCATTTTTCTTTATGGTATTAGAGTAGGTTAGCACCCGGCTCTAGATACATCTGTCTTCCTTTTTTTTCAACTCAAAACTATGGAGGAATCATCAGCCACACCTGGATTCAGTGGATCTGCCTCAGGAACTTCAGTAATTTTTCTGCAAAATATATCTATCTCTGTTCGATTAACAAACAACATTTATTTAATATGGAAGCAGCAAGTGCTTGCAATAGTGAAAGGGTATGGATTGGAATGTTTTCTTACTAGTTCCATACGACCACCACCAAAGTGGATTGAAGAGAAAGATGGATCTACCACAAACAATGTTCTAAATCCAGAGTACATACGTTGGGAGAGACAAGATCAAATGTTGGGAATTATCCCTAAAATCTTCCTTAGGACTTATTTGTAAAAGGTTTTGTTGAATCAAACCTTATCTAGTTGGTCGATCATTTGCTGAGATCTAGAAAGTCTAACGCAACTTGTAAAAGTCCTGTATAAGTTAAACATCGAGTTGTAATAGACTAGTGTGCTATGAAGAATCCCTAGCAGAGAAGATAAGATGACTCGGAAGGTCAAACTCACAGACTGCTAGAGAAGTTGGCAAACAAGAACTTTAGAATGCTAAGGAATTAGCATTCGCACGTTTCAGCAATCAATGAAGAATCACATATAATACAAGTCAAAGGATCTCAAGGAATATTCCTTTAGCAACGTTGAAGCCGAGCTGCGACTCTGACAAAAAGGACGCACAAGGGACGAGACTTTCCCTAAGTAGTCTGGGAAGTACATCACCACCCAGAAAGGCGTTCTACCAGTTTAATCCATTCTTGGAGAAAGAAGCCGTTGTGTCTAACGGGTATGGAGATTCAAAGTTTTGAATCTCCAACTATAAAAGGCAGAACTCAAGAACTGGATAGACTACTGCTTTTACAAATCTACAAGTGCTCTTATCACTTTACTCACGAACGCTCAAGCTAAAGATTCCCTTGACAAAGTGATCCTTAAAAGTAGTCAGTTGAGAGCCATCTTAAAGTCAAT
>JAPKLW010000174.1:186401-275299 GCA_026898455.1 Plectranthus barbatus
TGTGGTGTCGTTCATTGAAGTACTGACACTCCATTGAAGATATTCCTGATTGCATTCAAGGATATCTCAATCATTGGGATTCATTTCTTTCAGAAAGGAATCCAACAGTCACTCTTGAAAAACTGTGACTCACACGGGCATTAGCCGCAGACCTATTAAGTTCCGAGGCAAACTATAAATGCCTCATTAGCAAAGGACAAGTTTTACGAAGGTGCACCCTTGACTTGCCCGAAGCTGTGTTCGGAGAAGTTCAGATTCACGGAGGATAGCTGTCAAGTAGCCAGGCCGAAAGCTCACTGCCTACTTAACTGGAAAGGCGATTCCTTGTACTCTGTATACTTTTCTAGTGAAATTCTTAGCGCTTCGGCTAAGGAGTGGACGTAGATCTATTTGATCGAACCACTATAAATCGTGTGTTCATTTACTATTTTACTTACTGTTTTATTAGTTTACTGTTCGAAGGTTGATTTAAAACCTAGCAACAGAGTTGCTAGTGTATATCTGTAAACTAACATAAACAACAACTTGAGCTAAGAAAACATTTTGCTGACAACGATATTAAGTGCAAGTGACTTTAATCTATTCCGCTGCATTTCGTGTTAAACTTTAAAACACGACGACTCTGATATTTCGGGACCAACAAGTGGTATCAGAGCAGGAGGTTGAAAAACCGACTGCTTCTGAGTCGCTTTAAGACCAGATCTATCGCTTTCCTTGCACTTTTATACATTTTTTTCTCTCAGCTCAGGAAATCACTCAAAGAGCATACAAAATGATGAACCACTCCCTTGGAGAATATGACAGAGAGAACTTCTCATCCTGGAGGAAGATGGCTCTCATACAACTTCAGAGCATACACCCTGAGATGGCTGACATACTGTTAAGAGGTCCTATCCAGATTATGAAAGTTAACACTTTTATAGGACAAGGACGTGCTGAAGATGCTGCTGGAGGAGAACCAAGACCTCCAAGACCTGAAATGGTTCCTAAACCATTTGACAAATACACCATTGAAGACAAGAAGAGAGCTCAACTAGAGCATGTAGCAAAGAAACTTATTCTTGACTCTCTTCCAAAATTGATGAAAGAAAAGGCGCTTGACATGGAAACTGCTAAAGAAATGTGGGACTACGTGTGCGAATCCTCTCAGGAAACGGATCAAATGAGACGTAACAAACTGCAGGTAGCTGTAGATAAGTACGAATCTTTTTCTATGCGTGCAGGAGAAACTATTCAAAACATGGAGGAACGCTTCAACACAATAATTGGAGAACTAAGGAGTCTTGGGAAGAAGTATGACAATGGAGAAATGAACAATAAAATCATCTCCAAACTCTATCCAAGAGATGACTGGTTCGCAAAAGTAACAAGCATGAGTGAGAAAGACCTCAACAAATTGACTACATCTGAGGTATTTGCTCAACTCAAAGCTCATGAATTTATAATACAGCAGTCAAAGAAAAATGAAACAGCTGTAGCACAAGCCGCTTCCACTTATACTGGAAACTCTGAGGACTTAGCATATTTCGCTAAGAAGGACTACAACAAATTCAAGCCGAAAAGATCTTACTATATACAAGAAAGAACCACTCCAGCATCCCCCTCGAGAGAAGGAACTTCCAGTGCAGGTACACCAGCAATTGATCTAAAGATCAATGAACTGGAAGAGCAGATGAAGAAAATGCAGAGAATGCTGAATGAAGCAAAGGTCGAAAAGGAAGTAAAAGAAATTACATCATCAACTTCTAACTGCTCTATACAGCGAAAAATTAGAACTTGCTTTGAGTGTGGTTCTCCAGATCACTTGAAGCATGATTGTCCGAAGGTCAGCAAAGAAGAACGAGATCGCCTGAAGCAACTATTTGAAAGACGCGCTGCTAAAGCCGTAACCAAGGCACTGCTAACCAGGACAGAGATTGCTGATGAAGAAGAGTTCTATTGCTCATCAGAAGAGGATGATAGCGAAGAAGCCTTGTTTGTATTAATGGCAAACATAACTGAAGATCAGTTTGCTGATACGGACTACGATGCTGAGGAAGCAAATGAATCAGCTCTAGCTGCTGAGGAAGCAGAGGTATTGTCCACTAACACATCTAGCAACCAAATTATAGACAAATCGGAGGAATCACATTTCGATTCCGAACAAGATTATCTAGTGCAACTATCATTAGAATTTGCAAAAATGTATGAAATCAAAAATGAGATTGTGGGAGAAAATGCTTCATTAAAACTTCACATTACAAGTTTAACCGAGGAAGTCGAAAGACTAAGGTTAGATAGTGAAGAACTCCTCAAATTAAAAGAAGATTTCTCACAGTTATCAGAAAGATTTCAAACATTAGAAAAAGAAAATCAAACATTGAAAAACAAACCAAAAGAGGATTGCATTTGCATGTATGCATCCAGCAGGGCTGCTCTCAATGCCCTTGTAAGTAGTCAAAGACATCACTCTGATAAGTCTGGACTTGGATGCGAATCATCAAAAAGAATGTTAAAATCCAATGATAATTCTTTTATGCAAAATCCAATTTTGTTTGTAACTGCGGGGTATAGCTCTAATGAAAAAGGTAAAGGAGTAATGTCTGCTGAAACCCTGTCTGTTAAAACAAAGAATAAACCTCAGCAGAGTATGTTCACTGAAGCTCAGCAGAGTTCTGCATCAAAGAAAGCCAATAATTCATCTGCTAGATCCCAGCAGAGGACAGAGTATGCTAAGCCTTTAACCAATGGACCTCAGCAGAGGATCCTGAAGATAAATGCTGAACGCAACTCTAAGCCTCAGCAGAAGATCCAAAAGATAAATAATAGGCAAGTATTTGATAGACATCAGCAGAGGAACTCAAGAGCACACACTAAAACTTACTCAACCAACTCCAGGAGTACTGAGCGTTCCAATTTCAACGCAAGGATAGTACATCCTAATTTTCATCAGAGAAGGCCTACACAGTACAATGCTGTGAGACCCAGCTACCCGCAGAATATACTGCATAGAAGGAATATCTATGCAAAGCCTGAGCCCATTCCACATTATTCTTCAAAGGCAAGGACGGCTAAATTCACTCATTCATCTAGACACAGAAATTTTATGCCAAAAGTCAAGAAAGTGGTGAATAGTGAAACCAAGACAAAAGTCTTGAAAATCACTAAGATGTGGGTTTCGAAAGGAACAATGCTTCATGCTAATCCTGCAGGACCCGACACTAAACGGGTACCTAAATTTGCTTGATTTACTTGCAGGAACAGGACTCCATAGCTACGGAAACATGTATATCAAATGAATGGGTCCTGGACAGCGGTTGCTCTGCTCATATGACCGGGAATAAAGAACTATTCTCAGACATAAGAAGATTATTCAACGGTCCAAGAGTCAAGTTCGGAGACAATAGTGAAGGAGAAGTCGTTGGACGAGGTTGCATTGAAAGGAATGGCTTGAGAATCGTCAACGTAGCGCTTGTCTCCAACCTGAAGCACAACTTGCTCAGCATAAGTCAACTATGTGAAAATGGGTATATTGTATCTTTTAAAAATACTGGTTGTACTATTGCTGATGCTATTTCAGGAGAAGTAAAGTTACGAGGGATCCGCAAGGGTGGATTATATATTGTCGATTGGCGAAGTGGTCTACAACATTCATGTTTTCTAGCTCTCAATAAGGAGGAAACATCATGGCTATGGCATAAAAGGTTCAATCACTTAAACTTCAAAACCATTAACTATCTTGCCAAACATAAGCTTGTTGTAGGTCTACCAAATAGCACCTTCCGCAAAGAAGGAATATGCAAGTCATGCCAACAAGGAAAGCAACCCAAATCATCCTTCAAGTTAAATCCTGAAAAGGGGACATCTCAAAGGATTCTGGAATTGCTTCATATGGATCTATTTGGCCCAGTCACGCCACCCACTGTAAGTAAACGTCTATATACACTGGTGGTGGTTGATGACTTCTCCAGGTACACATGGGTACGCCTACTGAAGACGAAGGACGAAGTTAAGCTTATCCTTCCGGAGTTGATTCTCAAAGAACAAAACAGTAAAGAAGTCACTGTAAAGAGAATTCGATCTGACAATAGAACAGAATTCTGTAACAGAGTGCTGATGGATTTCTGCGCTGAAGCTGGAATATCACATGAAAAATCTACAGCACGGACTCCTCAACAGAATGGTTTAGCAGAAAGAAGGAATCGAACGCTGAAAGAAGCCGTTCGCTCAATGCTAGCAGACTCGAAACTTCCTGCTAAGTATTGGGGTGAAGCAGTCATGACGGCCTGCTACACACAGAACAGGAGTGCTATCACGGGCAGATTCAACAAAACTCCTTATGAAATATATCACGGTCGTAAGCCTTCTATAACTCATCTACGTGCTTTTGGTTCCACATGTTATATTCACAATAACGGCAAAACTAAACTTAATACCTTCTCACCTAAATCTGACGAGGGTGCACTTCTTGGATATGGACACCCCACTCATAAAGGTTACAGGGTATTAAATAAGGTTACTGGCATTGTGGAAATAACATGCAATGTTATTTTTGATGAGTCTACTTTAGTGCGCAGTGAAAATAAAGAAGAAAAGATTAGCAATCATGAGACTGATGATGTCAATGATCATACATTTCTAAATTCTTTCGAGAATATAAGTATTGATCCGACTAAGTCTATGACTGAATGCAATCCAAACGCGACGCACTCAGCAGGAGATCAAACTGCTGACAAGGCCAGTGATGCTAATGATCATGCTGAGGCCAAATCAACACACATCATAAACGAAACAACTATCCTAGAAGTGATTAATGATGAAGACGACGAAGGAACTCCAAATCTAGAGAGTGATGCTAAGACCGATGCTGATAAAGTTACAATCAATGCTGAAGTTGCTGCTCCCTTGGAAGAAGTGGCAGATCAAGCTGCTACAGAGCATCTGAATGCTGAAGCACCCACTGCTGAATTACCAGTAGAAGGTCCAGAAAACGATGAAGGAAATGCCAACATTCCTAATGCTGAGCACCAGACAAATGAAGAAGGGAACACTTCAGCAGATGACGATCAAGAAGAAGTACCAAGTGCTAAAACTCAAATCAGGCCTACGTGGTTACGCGCTCATCCTCCAGAAGGAATTCTTGGGAACATCAATGATCCTTTATTAACAAGGCGAGGAAATGCTAATGCAATGATAGTGTGCTACATTTCCAGTGAAGAGCCCAAGAAAGTCGAAGAAGCTCTGCTAGACTCCGATTGGGTGAATGCTATGCAAGAGGAGCTTGCAGAATTCACAAGAAACAATGTGTGGGAGCTAGTAGACAGGCCAGAGCATCAGAGTGTGATAAGCACTAAATGGGTATTCAAAAACAAGAAGGATGAATCTGGCACAGTTGTAAGAAATAAAGCAAGACTCGTAGCCAAAGGATATAGACAATGCGAAGGCATTGATTATGATGAGACGTTTGCTCCGGTAGCAAGACTGGAAGCAATTCGCTTATTTTTAGCATATGCTGCGTATCACGAATTCGATGTGATGCAAATGGATGTGAAGAGTGCTTTTCTCAATGGCGAGCTCAAGGAGGAAGTTTACGTCGAACAACCACCAGGATTTGAGCATGGTAATCAAATCTACAGACTCAAGAAAGCACTATACGGTCTGAAGCAAGCACCAAGAGCATGGTATGGAACATTATCAAAGTTCTTGCTATCTAATGGATTTCAGAAAGGGAGGATAGATCAAACTCTCTTTCGCATCAAAGATGGAGATAGCATTCTGCTAGTTCAAATATATGTCGACGATATAATATTTGGATCGAAGAATCAAGATCTATGCGATAAATTCTCCGATCTCATGACCAGCAGCTTTCAAATGAGCATGATGGGAAAGATGTCTTATTTCCTTGGATTACAAGTTCAACAATCCAGAGAAGGGATCTTCATCCACCAGAAGAAGTATACTCGTGATCTTATTGCAAAATATTGTCCAGAAAAGACTAAGAGCCTACAAATTCCTATAAGCACAACCTGCATTGCTGCTCTTGAAAAAGAAGGAGAGGATATTAATCCTACTCTGTATCGCGGAATCATAGGATCTCTGCTATACCTCACTGCTAGCAGACCCGACATATCCTATGCAGTAGGACTATGCGCAAGATATCAAGCTAATCCTAAGAAGTCACACTTCGACACTGCTAAGAGGATTGTTCGCTACTTGAAGTGCACAGAAGGACTAGGAATCTGGTATCCTAGAGCCGATAGCCTTTCTCTCAGTGGATACTCAGATTTAGACTTCGGAGGATGCAAGATTGATAGGAAGAGCACAAGTGGCACGTGTCAATTTCTGGGACACAAGCTTATAAGCTGGTTTAGCAAAAAACAGCATTCTGTTGCCACTTCGACCACCGAAGCAGAGTATGTGGCAGCTGCTAGTTGTTGTTCACAGATTATCTGGATAAAACAACAGTTGGAGGATTATGGTATTACTCCTGAATGCGTACCAATCTACTGTGATAACAACAGTGCGATGTGTATTACAAAGAATCCCGTCCATCACTCCAGAACGAAGCACATTGATATTCGTCACCACTTCATCAGAGATCATCAGGAGAAGAAGGACATAGATGTTCAATATATATGCACTGAAGATCAAATTGCGGATATCTTTACAAAACCGCTTTCGGAGTCACGATTTAAGGAGTTATGCATTAAATTGGGACTTATGGAATTAGACGAGACTTTGGATGAATGAAATATGGTTTTCATTCTTTCTGGATTTCTTGAAGACTTAATATTCGAATTATAAAGATGCTCATTATTCAGCAGAGCACTTATGGTTATTTTGCAGAAGATGTTAACTATCTTGATCACTATTACGGATTTATGTGATCTATGCAATTCATACTCAAGTATGTGTCCAGAAGATGCAGATAATGAGAAGATAACTCTTCATTTATAGCAAAATGATGGAAGAACGATCATCTTACACCCTTCAAGATCAAAAGGGAAGAGAAAGAGTGGATACAAACAGCGAAGAGAGGAGTACGTACATAAAAAAACAGAGTACTTTCAGTTTTCAAATTACAGACATCACATGGTACGAGGATCTCTTGGAAAGAAGTCGGATAGACGAAGGGTCGATGGGCCAACAGCAAGATCAGGAACAGTTTGCTCCAGCAGCCAGCTAAGCTGCATTCCATTTGACAACCCGGCGCTAGGCCAGACGTTGACAACTTCCTTCACCTGGTCAAATACTAGCTTCGCCCAATTGGCATGGAGCCATCCATCGTCGACCACCATCATTGTCTGCCAGACACCTTTGGTGAGAGATAGTTCCTCGTCGGCGTACATTCCGTTCACCATCCCGTTACAGATGTCGTACAAAATACCGTACTCAGGACAAAGGCCTAGTGGCGACACCGTGGTGGAGAACTCGCCCCAATATCCTCTCTTCCAACGCTTCCAACAAGAGAACTCTGGCGCCACATCACGAGAACGATAGTTGTAGATAGAACTATCACCTTTGGGTAAGTTGAAGTCTCGAGCAAAAGAATTAACGGTCCACTTCACCAAACGATCATTCAAAGTACCGAAGATGGTGTCACCCTCAACTTGCGCTTGACTGAAGAATTTATGAAGCGCCTCTCGATGGAAATGCTGTGGAATAACTGTAACATATTTATCAATGCCAGAGGATACCAATTTCTGCATCACCACATCCGGAACCCTGGGATCACTCGCATAGCAGCGACGAAGGTTCTCCTCACAGAAGATTGGATTACGGCTAATGGTCAAGTGATACATGGGAGAATCTGGGGAACTCGGATTAGAGTAAGACGAAGCAGGGGATTCGTGGTGTGACATGCTTGAAGAAGGAGAAGACATGTTCTAAAGATTTATGGAAAGGATGTTAGAGATGAAGTGAAGAGAGTCTGAAACGTCTACTTATAGACGAATGGCAACCACCATATGAATGACGGTCTGATCCATTGTGAACAGGAACGTCATGATTCAACGTAATGATTCACTACGTTGGACACTCAATCGTCACCTCGAAATTCCAAACGTTGTGACGATAGGAAGCCTCAGGTCTAATCCAGTGCATGGCTCGAGAATCATAATAACTTCTTCAGGAATAGCGACTCTCTATGATTAGACTCACACTATTTCATTTCATCATTTATCTGGAGTTTATCAAGTTCAGAATTAAATGTTCTCATTTCCTGCAAAATGGTTTGAACAATCACACTTGAACTTGAATTTCAAGAAAATTCGATGCTGAAGAGGATGAATGAGTCCAAGCTCTCATTCTCTCTATGAGAATACTTCATAAAGGCGAATATTCATTATCAATTCTGGATTACAAAAGATGACAATTACAAGAAAAGGACTGCTACATCATCAAATACATCATTTCTGCTGAAAAACTAACTACGAGTTTTTCGTGAGGACTACAAAGATGGAGAATTTAGAGCATTTCTCAACCGCAGTTTGGGAAATGAGCTCTCAAGGGATAGTAATCAAAACCCATCAAAGGAAGTCCTTCAGAGACCAGATGCGGAAAGGACTGCTCAAGCAACCAACTTAGCTGCATGCCAGTGGGTAGAGGAATCTGAGGGCAAAGATCAATGCATTTCTTCACTCCATCGAAGAAGAATCCAGCCCAGTCAACATCCTTCCTTTCAGCATCAATGGCCATCATGGGTCTCCAGATCCGCTGATTCATCACATAGTTCTCAGCAGGGACACCAAAGGTGACATTGCTCACAATGTCAAAGATGACCCTATATTCCTCCTTCAGATGCAGACACGAAGGCGAAGGTGAAAACTCATATTCAGCAGACTGCCTCCATTCATTCCAGTAACGGACTTCTGGAGCAGTAAGATGGTGGAACACGTCCATGACCCGTACTAGACCTCGTGGAAGATCGAACTTCTGAGAAAACAGATCAGGAGTCCAGCGGACCACTTCATTGTCATAACAACTCCAGATAGCATTATCCTCAGCCCTACCTCTGAAGATAAAGGTTTGAAGAGCCTCCTTCTGAAACCTTGACGGCATAGTTGTCATGAATTGAGTTAGAGAACTCTCATGAAGAGCACCCATCACAAAGTTGGGAACACGGCAGTTACTGCCATATTCGAAATACAACCCTGATTCATGGAGAATCTGGTTGCGTGTAATAGTCAGATCACTAGGAGATCTTGTTATGTTATACATCCTTAGAGCTACAGAGAAAGACAACGAGCTATTCAAGGAAGAAGAGAAGATGAAGTTCAAGAAGGCTGGTTGAAAGATGAAGTTTAGGACGATAAGTGCGTTGCCATTTATAGCCAGGTCATGACACTATTCAAAGGGCGAACACTCATCCAAAACGTCTTATCGAATAAATTCAAATCCAGAAGAGCAGAAGTCGAAGAGCCTCGACAAAGGGGGAAGCGCCACCTGTTATGATAAAACTACATTCGGCAAATCCTTCTACATGGATTTACTGACGCTCTATTCCACGAAAGCTTAAAAAGGATATCAAAGGATTGCACATATCTTTTGATCCAGACAGACATCTACCGTCTTAAATGATATCACTTGAAGATTATACGTGGATAAAGATAATTTACGTCAGACACAACTTCAGATGTTGAGATATACATGCTAGCATAGAAGAGACGTCAAAAGGTGTGGAAATTCAATACATCTTTTATTTATCAACAAGATGATATTACAAGAAACAGGGGAGATTCGAAGACAACACTACATTCAAGATTCTAGAAGGAAGAAGGTCTAAACGGAAAGAAGTCCTCAGTCACAAGATTAGTCGGCCCTTCAGCTAAGTGAGGAAAACTTTGCTCTAGCAGCCAACTAAGTTGCATTCCGTTGAGAAGAGGCACGACAGGATAATACTCGACGCAATCTCGAACGCTGTTGTAGATATAACCAGCCCAGTCTACTTCGGCTCCATCATCGATCGCCATCATGAGTTGCCAAGTCTCCTTCGAGAAGAACGTATCGTCAATACACTCTCCCATCAGCATATTGTTGGCCACACGGTAGAGCACCCAATAAGGAGTGCGCAGATCGTACGCAGAGACCGACAAAGAGAATTCCGACGAAGGACAACGTCTCCATTTCTGCCACGCCGACCACTCAGGAGCAATGTCCGTCACACGACAATTGAAGACTGACCCAGGGCTTCTCGGAAGACCGAATTGACAAGAAAAGACTTCCGGTGACCAATAGAAGAGTTTCCCAAGGAAGAAACCATATATGCCATCTTCCTCCAAAGAACAACTCTCCATGAATTCTCGAAGCATGTCGCCTTGAAAACGCCTTGGAGTAGTAGTGATGAATTGGGTTAATCCACTTCAATTTAACCTCGACATGATCATTTCTACAACCCTTGGAGTATTATCGTATAGAGAATTCAAACCAGCCTCGTGAAGAATCTGGTTTCGGCGCAATTCTAGAGATTGCCCTGGTGAATCCATCTTGGTTCTTGAAATTCTTGAAGTTCTGAGAAAGGATGTTCCATCTTCATTGATACTCTCTACAGGGTATTTATAATGGAAAAATCTTAACTCATTTCGTCTGAATTGATCAGACTCAACCTACCAGCGTTATTGCTAGTCTGTCGCCCATCGAATAGAAAGACGACACGACAGCATGGTCAAAATACGTCTTGGAAATCGCAGTCACGGGTCGTCGTATCAGCTAAGGATGAAACTCTGCTAGAGTACAAACATCTGCTAGCAAACCCAAATTCTGCTAGATATGGAAACTCTGCTAGAATCAAGACATCCATTATCAAAGACAATCTTTGCTGAAGATGAACACGTTGCTGAAGAGAAGACATCTGCTATGAACTCAACTTTCTGCTAGGAATTCAGAGCACTGCTAAAGAAATGTACCGCTAGCAATTAACATCTATGCTAGATTTGCAGAATCAGCTCAAGACAAAGTCTTTGCTAGAGACTTGCGGACTATACTAGCAAATAGGATATCTGCTGCTGAATTACAGTCTATGCTAAAGTGGACTTTATGCTAGACTTAACATCTCTGCTGATTAAAGTACATTCTGCTATCAACCTTCACGCTGCTAGGATGTTCACACAGTCATTACGCAATCGACTAACAGAGCATATATCAAAAGGATGATCGCAAAAATATATTGTTCTATATATATCATCAAGACAGCATTACATCAACAGATCTAATCAAAAGGAGAAAAAGGTACAAAGGGATAAAAATCTATCCCTCGAAGATTTGAAGGCCCTACAGAGAGATCCGTAAATCTCTGTTCCAGCAACCAACTTAGGGGCATCCCGTAAGGAAGGTGTAGACGAGGGAACTGCTGCACACTTTGGCGGACCCTCTGGAAGATAAAAGAAGCCCAATCCACCTCTGCCCGATCATCGATAGCCATCATTACCTTCCAGACTTCACGCGAGAAAATCATATCGTCTGGATTGACTCCAACTATCATTCCACAAACTAGCTCAAAGAGGACTTGATAGCGAAGAAGGAGTCCATATGATGAAGGAGTAGGAGAGAAATGCAGATTAGCAGATCGTCTCCACCTCATCCAGGACGACCATTCGGGCGCAATCTCATCACTGCGATACGCCAATACAGAATTCGGGCCCCTCGGAAGGCCAAATTCTGAAGCAAACGTATCCACAGTCCACTCCACCAATTGGTTTCTCAAGACACCCACAATAGAGTCTCCAACAGACCGACTCTGTTCCAAGAGAGATTGCAGGTGTTCTCTCTGAAACGCATGAGGAGTCAAGGAGATGAACCTAGACAACCCACACGATTGCAGACTGGACATTACCCACTCTGCTATGTGGTAATCTTCTTCATACTCCATATACAGACCAGCATCACAGAGGATTCTGTGACGAGGAACGAAGAGCGATAAACCTTGCTCCATGACTTCGTACTTGAATTTTTTTTTTTGGAGAAGAGTAAGAGTTGCAAGAAGGCGTACACAAACGTTTCATCTATCTATGCTATTTAAAGAAGACATCTTGGTTACTTTACGCTGCTGAAGCTGCAGAGTCACTCAGAGGGATGATATAATTCATTAATGAAGAGGTCATATCATACGGATTCATGATCACGCCTAAAGCACAGCCGAAGGTTATTGGGATGATAGCATATTATACGTGGTATCATCTGCGCATTTTTTATTCAAATCGGATGCTGAAGATTTCTAATCAGAAGTATGACGATTACTTCTCATGATGGAGAAGCATTTAATGCATTCAGACGGCGGCATCGAATGAGATTGGGACACGTCATCCACGCTTACAGATCAAAGGTCGCGGGTACTCCCACGATCTGATTCTTAACCCTAGCCGTTGATTCAAATTAAAGTAACATTGAATCCTACCCGTTCATTTTCTCCTCATACTCCGAAACAATATACACACTGTTCAGATTTTGAAACCTCCATCTCCCTTCAGAATTCGCCCAACTCGAAAAACCCTCTCATCGCACAAAACCTACCCTTCCATGGCTTCAAATCAAGATTCTTCACTCGCATTATCCCAACACACAAATACCTCTCCAAATCTCGAATCATCACCATCCGAATACTCAGAAACAATCAATTTGCAACCTGCCTCTTTTACATATCCCTCGATTACTTGCTCGCATTTGCATGTTCGGCATGCACCTGAGTTCACTGGCATCGAGAAGAAGGAGGACATTGATGAGTCCATCCCTTGCTATTCTTTAGTAACCATGGCCAGACAGAAGAAACTATTGACACATTCGGCAGAACGGAGAAGAGTCGCCCAGCTTATGAAGGACAGGATTCTGTACATGCCTCTTGCCAGCAAACAATTTCCTAAATGGATTTTGGACTTACTTGATTCTGAGTTATTGGTAAAGTATCTCACTGCTGAACCTGATTAGTTTCATCCGCATATGGTTTCTGAATTCTATGCTAGGGCTGTTATGAGTGATGATCAGAAATCCTTCAAAACTTGTGTTTATGGAAATATCATAGAAGTAAGTGCTGAGTTACTTGCTCGCACTTTTGGGCTTCGAAACTATGGAGCTAAAATTTCTCAGTATAAGATCACTGAGACCGCTGAAATGGAAAGAAGGTGGAACCTTTGGAAAAAACAAGGAGAGAAGAGACAAACGTTCAAGCCTAACACCTCAATTAACACCTTAACAGAGGATTACAAACTTCTTGCAGAAATTGTAATCAAGATGCTCCAATGTGATGCGGGATCATACGCGGAGCTATCTGCTAAGAAATATGCTGTGTTGATGGCACTCAATGACAATGTTAAAGGAAATTGGGCCGAGTTCATCTTTGAACGCTGGGCAGAACATGCCAAGAAAAACGCTCACATGGAAGTAGATGGGACGTTCTCCTCAAATGTGAACTTTGGACTAAAAATCAGTAAATTGTTGGAGATTCTGTTTACCAACAAAGGGGTAGATCGAGGAGTTGCACTTCTTTCTACCGACTACATTCCGGTAAAACGACGCAAGCCAAAGCCAATCAACATCAGAAATCCTCGGAAGTTAAAAGGAAAGTCCAATGTAGATAAGGCTAAACCTACATCTCCAGAGGAACCAGATGACGAGAGCTTAGCAGCACCTACTCTCCAACATTCCATTCCAATACCTGAAGAAGAATTAGCAATGTTAAAGAAGAATGCAGAAACCGACCAGTGCTTCAAGAATCTGGAGGAAATTGAGAAGTTGGGAAATCTTCCAGCTGATCAGATCAACGACATTATGACTAAGAAGGAAGCAGATCAGTCTCAACCCATTATTGGAGCATTAGCATTGCCAAATCATCCAACATAAAGAGTGGCTAACAATCCTCCTGCACCCAAAGCAAAGAAGAAAACCAGAAGACGATTGGAACTTCTGACTGATAAAGAAGTTAAGGAGAAAGCAGCGGAAGAAGCAGAATCTGCTAGATTGACCGAAAGAGAGAGTACAGCAGATCAGACATCTAGCCAGCTCAACCTGGACGATACTTCTGACCCAGAATACATTCCTAAGTCTCTCAAAGCTACGAAAGAGCAAACTAAGGACAGCAGGAAAGCAAAGAGGAAACACTTAGTTTCGCTAAAGGAAGTTGAAAGGAGAGCATATCAGAAGTTCATCCATAACTTAACACTCGAAGGAAGAGATAGGAACTTCGAACGTATCAAGTCCGCTGCTGAAGAATTTCGATCACAAAAGAAAGCTAACAAGGAAGCTAATCCAGAAAGCAATGCTAGCAGAGAAATCAATCTCAGCAGAGAAGTCGAAGATAGCATAGTTGATCAAATGTCAGAAGATAATATGCATCAATCATCAGATGCTGGAGAAAGACAAACCCCTGGAGAAGATGAGGAAATGACAGAAAAATCAGCAAATTCTGTCATAAAAATTGTTACAGCAGATTCGACTGATGATTCACTGTATCTAGCAGAACAAGTGGCGAAGAAAGGAAAAGGGAAGGCTACATTAGCAGAAGAATCAATCCCCAGTCCACCGCCTGCTCAGCAGATCAATATTGATGAAGAAGAACTATCAGATACTGAATTCTCAAGAAGACTAGCATCAGGAGCTTTCAATGAAACTCACTACCACCGGAAGAAGACTCACAAGAAACATGGGGGAGAATCCAGTCAGATTCGTGATATTGAAGATCAAGGTGGATCTCAAATCCATACTGATACATCAATCGGGAATCCAGATGGAAATACCATGTTGACAGCTCTCGACGAACATCCGACAGAAACTCTCGAGCAATCAATTGCTGAAGCAATTCAACCAGATCAACATGACCCTTCCAGCCCCGACTCTGGACCCTCTTGTATTTCTGAATCCGATTCCAATGGAGAAGCTGAAGAAATTTACAATGCAAAGTTCTTAAGAAAAGAAACAACAGGATCCGATGCTATTCTTCGAGTACCATTCCATGGACTGCCAGGCCGTCGCTATGGACTCCGAAGAATTAGCCAATGGTGTGCAAAGGTTCATCCCAAGGATGCACCCAACTCTGATTTAGGACCTATGGCTGAAGAAATTGAGCAGTTCGTTGAATCTGAAACAGAGAGAGCCATAGCAGATCTATTCCACAGTGTATTGGATGAGTCAATACCCGAAGGACGTCTATTAGCACAAGAGTTCCGTCGCTGGAAGAAGTTTGATTATATCATGCATCAACTCTGCTTTGAAGAAAGGATACTCTGTATCGCAGCTAAAGGATTAAATTTCTGGCGATATGAAGAACGTTGGTGTTTTGACTGGATTGATCAAGTTCCAGGGATGAAACAGTTCTCAGATCAACAAGTTATGTGTAGACTTCATGCTATCAGAGAACATCGCATTATCTCTCAGAATGCAGGACTACCCAAATCTACTTTTGTCCCAGATGGATATTCTGACGCCAGGATTGAACTGTCTAAGCGACAAGCCAAAGCGGCTGTTGCTTATGAGAAACGGCAGTTGGAATATAAATCTCATCAAGAAGACCGTCAGGAAGCTCGACGAAAGGCAAGAGTCACTGAACGTGCTGCTCCGAGACTCGAGTATCCAGATAAGATGTTAGTCGAGATTCTGGACACTGATATCCAGAACATCATTGAGATTGATATTCAGAACATCATTGAGGAAGCTCAGAAAGATGCAGCTCAGCTTATTCATGAGATCACACAAGTTGTAGAGGCAGCTCATAGGATATTACTTGAAGAATTAAGCTATCAAGAGTATCTTGCTGCGAATACTAGTCATGAACAACCGTCCAATCCTCCGTTGAGTCAAGACCTCGTCATGACTACATCCTTCAATGCCTTTCCCATAACATCTCTACCAATGCCTTTCACACTCACATCTGAGATAGCTGAGGCTTTCCACTCTTATATGCAAACAGCCGTTGATGAAAGAATAGAAGTAGCAACCAGCCATCTAAGAAGCGAAATGGATGAGATTCGGAGCAATGTCTCTCATGTACTATCAGAGGTTGCTGAAAACAAGTTAGTTGTTTCTGAGAACAGGGCAGGTCTTGAAGTTGTTCGTCAAGACATAGCAGACACAAGGATTCAAGCAGAAGCAACGGTTGTGGCCTATGGTTCAAACCTTTTGGCTGCAATCAAAGAGGGGGAAGAAAGAAGAAAAGCTGACCGCGAAAGAAGAAAGAAAGAGAAACAGGAAGCAATAATAAAGGAACAAGAAAGGCTGAGGAAAGAAGAAAAAGCCAAAGAAGAACTCAAACAAAGGGAACTAGAAGCTAGACTTGAGCTACAACGAAAGGAACATGAAGCTAAGCTAGAGCTACAGAAAATTGAACATGAATCTCAAATGCAAAAGATGGTAATGGAACAAGAGAAACTGGCCAAAGAACTGGAGCGTGAGGCTGCTGAAAGAGAAGCAGGAGCAACTCTTGTTGAAAACTTCATGAAGATCACTATGGAGAAATTCGCGAACATTCAGAAGATTAAATCAGCAGACAATGAAAAAGAAAAGCCAGCTCCCGACTCATGAACGACAAGGTCAATTTCTTTTAACTTAATTGCTCTGTATCCAATTTGTACTGTAAAATGCTAAATCATTTATAAAATTGGATCAGATTTTGACAAAATCTCTTTGTCCACTTCTGAATTTTACTAGTGTGCTATAGTTGATTTACACTCCTAGTGTATTCAACAAATTTGCGTGTGAACATGATGATTATGTTTATGAATGATTGTCGTTTTAAATGAATGCTAGAACATCTAGCATATTGCTAAGTCGTAAACCTTTTAATCGAGAAATATTTCCCAGCAACTTTTGAGGGGGAATCTTACTACAATCATTCCTATTGCTAGAACCTAGCTGGAAAAACTCTGTGATAGATTAGAATAAGATAGTAAAACACAGACATTCTTCCACTCGGGTCAGCAAATGATAGTAAGCTTTGATCGCACCAAAAAGGGGGAAATTGTTGGGAATTATCCTTAAAATCTTCCTTAGGACTTATTTGTAAAAGGTTTTGTTGAATCAAACCTTATCTAGTTGGTCGATCATTTGCTGAGATCTAGAAAGTCTAACGCAACTTGTAAAAGTCCTGTATAAGTTAAACATCGAGTTGTAATAGACTAGTGTGCTATGAAGAATCCCTAGCAGAGAAGATAAGATGACTCGGAAGGTCAAACTCACAGACTGCTAGAGAAGTTGGCAAACAAGAACGTTAGAATGCTAAGGAATTAGCATTCGCACGTTTCAGCAATCAATGAAGAATCACATATAATACAAGTCAAAGGATCTCAAGGAATATTCCTTTAGCAACGTTGAAGCCGAGCTGCGACTCTGACAAAAAGGACGCACAAGGGACGAGACTTTCCCTAAGTAGTCTGGGAAGTACATCACCACCCAGAAAGGCGTTCTACCAGTTTAATCCATTATTGGAGAAAGAAGCCGTTGTGTCTAACGGGTATGGAGATTCAAAGTTTTGAATCTCCAACTATAAAAGGCAGAACTCAAGAACTGGATAGACTACTGCTTTTACAAATCTACAAGTGCTCTTATCACTTTACTCACGAACGCTCAAGCTAAAGATTCCCTTGACAAAGTGATCCTTAAAAGTAGTCAGTTGAGAGCCATCTTAAAGTCAATCTGAAGACTCCCAACAACATGTGGTGTCGTTCATTGAAGTACTGACACTCCATTGAAGATATTCCTGATTGCATTCAAGGATATCTCAATCAATGGGATTCATTTCTTTCAGAAAGGAATCCAACAGTCACTCTTGAAAAACTGTGACTCACACGGGCATTAGCCGCAGACCTATTAAGTTCCGAGGCAAACTATAAACGCCTCATTAGCAAAGGACAAGTTTTACGAAGGTGCGCCCTTGACTTGCCCGAAGTTGTGTTCGTAGAAGTTCAGATTCACGGAGGATAGCTGTCAAGTAGCCAGGCCGAAAGCTCACTGCCTATTTAACTAGAAAGGCGATTCCTTGTACTCTGTATACTTTTCTAGTGAAATTCTTAGCGCTTCGGCTAAGGAGTGGACGTAGATCTATTTGATCGAACCACTATAAATCCTGTGTTCATTTACTGTTTTACTTACTGTTTTATTAGTTTACTGTTCGAAGGTTGATTTAAAACCTAGCAACAGAGTTGCTAGTGTATATCTGTAAACTAACATAAACAACAACTTGAGCTAAGAAAACATTTTGCTGACAACGATATTAAGTGCAAGTGACTTTAATCTATTCCGCTGCATTTCGTGTTAAACTTTAAAACACGACGACTCTGATATTTCGGGACCAACATCAAATATTATCAGCCTGGCTTCAATGTTCCCTCTTTGAAAATGCTATGATGCTAATAGTGGGTCTCACTACAACATCATCTATTTGGAATGCCTTGGAGACTAACTTTGCCAATCAATCATGAGCCAAGGTAATGCAATACAAGAGTCAACTTCAGTTCTTAAAGAAAGAGGCCTTGTCTATGTCTCTATACTTGACTAAAGTAAAATCTTGTTGTGATTTGTTGAATTCTGTCGGCCATTGCGTTTCTAATGATGATCAAATTACTCATATATTAAATGGTTTGGGACGAGAATATGATCTTGTGGTTGTCGCAGTTAGTGCTAAACCAGGGCAGTGATCTGCTATGGAGGTTCATTCTTTGTTACACACTTTTGAAAGTAGAATTGAGTCAGATAGGTCTGTTGGTTTAAACACTGATGGCTCCCAACCCTCACTAAATTTTGCTGGTGTTCAAAATAAAACTCAACGAGGTTGTTTTACTGGAAATCGAGGCAGAGGAAGCTCTTTCAATGCTAGAGGAGGTTATAATACTTGCGAAGGATATACTATAGGAGGTTTCAATTCTAGCAAAGGTAGAGGAAGATTTAGATCAGGTGGAGTAGTTTGTCAAGTCTGTTTTATTCCTGGACATAGTGCTAGCAAGTGTTGGTATAGGTTTGATCAGAATTTTGTTCCCAAACCTCAATATCAACAACCAAAGAATGCAAGTCAGCCTGCTTCTACTCAATATGTTCAGCCTGGTCACAATAGTTCAGAATCTCACCTTGCTAATTTACACTTGGTATCTAATCCTAATCATGCGGGGACGACTTCATATGATGTTGTAGATTATAACTCTGAGAATCTTTGGTATCCTGATTCTGGTCCTACAAATCGTGTCTCTCCAGATTTAGCCAATCTCAATTCTGGATCCGAATACCACGGTAATACTCAGTTGCAGATGGGTATTGGTCAAGGAGTGGATATTGCTCACATAGGTAAAGGGCTTCTTTACTCCTCTTTTCATTCTAAAATTTTTTCTCTTAATAACCTTCTTCATGCTCCCCATATTACCAAAAATCTATTTAGTGTGTCTCAATTTGCTAAAAACAATAAAGTGTTTTTTGAATTTCATCCTGACTGTTGTTATGTTAAGGATCAGGAAACAAAGGATATTCTCCACAAGGGTTCTCTTAAGGATGGATTATACCAATTCATCTTGCATAGAGTCAAGCCAGCCTCCTCCTCCTTCAAGTACTTTACTTCCAATAAAAGAGCAGAATCTGATGTTGCCACAATGCCTTCTGTTCAATTTTCTGCTCCAGCTCCTAGTTTAAATCTTTGACATCATAGATTAGGTCATTGTAATCAAGAAATTGTCAAGAAAGCTCTCAGGTCTTGTAATCTTTCCTTCAATGAAATGTCATCTTCTGATTTCTGTCATTCATGTGCTCTTGTAAAAATGCACAGACTGCCCTATAATGAATCTAAAACTGATCACAATACACCTTTAGAACTTGTTCATAGTGAATTGTGGGGTTGATCGATGCAAAATCTGCACACTGATTATAGCAAAGGGCAAATAAATTTATAATAACCCGAAGGTTGTCGAACTCACAGGGATAGTGCAACGAGGGAAAATCATGTACTGAATGTAGTTTTTAAAACCTTTGTTTGGGTAAATCAATTTCAAGGGTTTGGGTTTTTCAAGATAAATAATTAAAGAGAGAAAATTCAAATATTAAAAAACACAGATTCTAGGAAAATCTACCAATCTGATCAACATGCAAGAAATAAATATTCAAACCCAGAAAAGATAATTTTGGTGGAAAATCTGTTAAGGTGGAATTAATTCCTTGGTCGGGCAATTAAATCCTAAATTATTAACTAGTGGTTATCTCCTCTCGGTCTCAAACACACAAAGTTAATTAATTCCAATAAAGATTAGATTTATCCTACAATTGAAATCTTCTTGGTCGGACAGATAATCAAAAGTATTAAACCTTAACTTCCTATCACTAACCTTCACCTCTCGGTCCTTCGACTAATAACTGAAACCTACCTCAATCTTCATCTCTCGATCCTTCAATGAGAATAGATTTAAATAAAACATAGGATTTAAACCAATTTTAAGGGTTTGAACAATTGAATCTAAACATGCATCACAGATGGAGAAACCCTAGAACCTGTTAGGGTTCTAGCCTAACATATTAAAGAAAGACATAGCAATGAAAAATAAAGATTGCATTAAAAGGTAAAGATTCAACAAGAAAAGTAAAGAGGAATTCTCTCCAAAATAACTAAAACTTCCATAATCCAAGAGAAAACTAAATGAAAAACTGAAAGGAAGTGGTAGATCTAAAGGGAGGAACCTCAAATCTCGAGCAAAACAAGTATTTATAGAGGTAGAGGTGTATAAATTGGGATCTAGGGTAAAAAATATGATTTAACCATAAAAATCTCAAAAATCCCTTTTTTGGGCCCATCTCGATCGACGTGGAGCTTGCGTCGGTCGATGCGGATCCCCTTGCTTTGATCGACGTGGACTTCATATCAATCGAGATAGAGACGTTTTTCTCCCTTTCGATCCTTCTGCGCAGTCTCACAGTTTTGGCCATAACTTTCACTCCTAAACTCCAATTGACCCGATTCCAGTTGCATTGGAAAGATAACTCAAATATTCAAATGCTGAGCTCCATTAGCTCAGATTCCATCTGTGGAAGAAGTCGTGAATGTTTCTTTGAACATCTGCTGCTTTCGGTATGGGTTTTCATTAGATTTGGCCTAAAACCTGCAAAAACACACCATGGAAAGCATAATACCCCATTAACTAAAACTCAAGTAAATGCAAGAAATCAATAAGAAAACAATGTGATTAGTGAGGCAAAATACAAGCTTATCAGGGGTCCTGCTTCTATCTTTAGTTCCAATGGATTCCAATATTATGTTAGCTTCATAGACCATTCCAGTAGATATGTGTGGATTTACTTGCTGAAACAAAAGAGTGAAGTCTATGATGTTTTCATTAGTTTTAAAACTCTTGTTGAGTCTCTTTTGAACACTAAGATTATAGTTGTCCAAACTGATTGGGGTGGTGAGTATAGAAGACTAAGTTCTTATTTCAATAAACATGGAATTCATCATCAAATATCTTTCCCTTATACTCCTCAACAAAACGGGTTAGCCGAAAGAAAACATAGGCACATATTTGAAACTGGTTTGTCACTTCTTTTTCACTGTGGTTTAAATCGCAAGTATTGGGATGATGCCTTTAGTACAGTTGTTTATCTTATCAACAGACTTCCCACTAAGGCTATCAAATTTCTTAGTCCCCTTGAAAAGCTTTATAAACAGAAACCAGATTATTATGTTCTCAAAACCTTTGGTTGCCTATGTTTTCCATTCATGAGACCTTATAATGAACATAAATTAGAACCTTGATCTGTTAGAGGAACCTTCCTAGGTTATAGTTCCCATCATAAAGGTTACAAGGTCTTGCTTCCTACTGGAAAAGTTATTGTAACAAGAGATGTTATTTTTGATGAATTTTTTTTCCCAAATAAGGTAGTGACAACTCCTGTTAATCTCATCAATGAGGAACCTTTACCTCCCATCATCTCTTGGCATCCTGTCCCTATCTCTGTTCCTTCACATACTTCATCCACTAACAATTCTATTCATCTTTCTGATTCTCCATCACATAACTCAAACAACACCTCACCCTTGTCCTCTTCTCCTCCTTCAACTCCTAATTCTACTACTGAGGAGCTCGTATCTATTGAGCATAATGTATCTCCTGAAATCATTGCTCCAACAGCAGCTCGTATGCCTACTGGTCATCCTATGATTACAAGAAGCAAAGAAGGCATATTCAAACCAAAATCTTACACTACACTGGAAAATCAGGCAAGTGATCCGTTTGCTGATTTTGAGCCTAAACATGTTAAAGAGGCTTTGTCCAGTCCCCTATGGAAGGAATCTATGTTACAAGAATTGTCAGTCTTGTACAAGAATCAAACCTGGACTCTAACAAGTCCACCTCCTGGTGTGAACGTTGTGGGATGTAAATAGGTCTACAAACTAAATAGGCATGCTGATGGAAACATTGCTAGATACAAGGCTCGCCTAGTAGCTCGAGGATACACTCAAGAGCCGGGATTTGATTACCTAGAGACATTTAGCCCAGTTGTGAAACCAACCAGCATTCAGATTATTTTATCAATAGCAGTGCAACAAAATTGGGGAGTCATACACCTTGATGTTGACAATACCTTTTTAAATGGTGTTCTAGATGAGACAATATACATGAGTCAACCACCTGGTTTTGAAATCTCCAGTACTACTCCTATGGTTTGTCAGTTGAGAAAAGCATTATACGGTTTAAAACAGGCCTCCAGATCATGGTTTTTTACTATCAGATCCGTTTTGCTCGGTCTCAGTTTTACTCAGTCTGTTGCTGATTTCCTTGTTCTACAAGAATGGGTCTTTCACCATATACTTATTAATCTATCTTGATGATATCTTGGTGACAGGCAGCTCAGTTCAAGCCATTAAATTTGTGATTACACAACTAAGTCAGAAGTTTTCTTTGAAGAATTTGGGATTTGTTCATCATTTCCATGGTATTGAAATTGCTCGCATTTCCACAGGATTACATCTACATCAACACAAGTATGCTCACGATATCCTATCTAAAGTAAAAATGCTTGATGCAAATAGCAGTAATACTCCAATGATAACCTCCCATAATCTGCCTAAACATGATGGTGCTCCCTTTCCATCTGCTCAAGAATTTCGAAGTTTGGTAGGTGCTTTGCAACACCTCACCATTACTCAAATTGACATTTCTTTTTCAGTTAACAAAATTAGTCAATACATGGCTAATCCTATTGACTCTCACTGGAAGGTTGTGAAACAGATTCTAAGATATGTTGTGGGCACCATTGATTATGGAATTCACTTAACTCGGTCCTCTCATTTCAACCTCGTTGGGTTCATAGATTCAGATTGGGCCTCTGATGTTGACGATCGAAGATCCACCTCTGGTATGTGCATTTATTTTGGTGGAAATCTGATTTCTTGGTGTGCTAAGAAGCAGCGCGTTGTGTCACGGTCCAGCACAGAGGCTGAGTATCGTGATCTTGCCAATTCAGCTGCAGAAGTCACTTGAATTAGTTCTCTTCTTCATGAGTTGTCTCTCCCAGTTATTAAACCTCCTATTCTATTGGTTGATAACCTCAGTACTATTCATCTCGCTTCAAATCATGTTCTCCATGCCTGGACCAAGCATATTGAACTCGACATTCATTTTGTGCGGGATAAAATTGCAAGTGGACAACTTCTTGTTCAACACATCCCTTCCAGTGATCAAGTTGTTGATCTTTTCACTAAAGCATAGAGTCATCAATTCTTCGCAAGGCTTCGGAATAAACTTCGAGTTGTTTCCCTTCGCACGCTCGAATTGCGGGGGGCTGTTAGACTAAATGTTATGAGCCGTGATCAAAGGGAAAAGAATAATCTTGTGGATAAGTATCATGAGATGAATGGTTCGGTGGCACACAACATAATTGATTCTCTTCCAATAATAGAATATAGCATATACATATATATATATATATATATGTGTGTGTGTGTGTGTGCGCTTTTGTAATCTTCATCTTCATCAATTTGACGACTGAAACAATAGAAATATATATACCTGTTGGTGTTTATTTCTTTACCATGTACATTATCATTTTTCTTCAATATGTTAAAATCCTAGGTTTCCTTGGGAGGGTGAATTATGCAATCTTTTTGTGAAAAATTGAGTTTCACCAGCAAAATTAGAGGGTTGAGGATTGAAGAAGAAGAAGAAGAGGAAAGAGAATTACATAAAGATAGAGAAAACTCAACTAACTACCATGTAGACGAAAATACCCTTTATTGAACATTAGAAAAAAATTTAAAATCTTATAAATCAGTTCATCTCAACCGTTTATTTTAAAAGATGTAATGAACATGGTTCATTCTTATTTTTCATATACTTATTTATTATCATATTATCCCATCTATATATATATATATATATATATATATATATTATTTATACAATTTTATTGACATCACCTTATGGTCAGAATATTTACATGTTATGAAATAAGCTGAGAGAAATTTTTTCAAATTTACCTTTAAATTTAAGTTACCGTTACAAATAATATATAAAAAAAATACTGCTTTCAATATATTGACAACATATATATATTACCGTTGTATATTTTGAGAAAGGTTTTTTGAAATTTAAGTTATTGAAATCTTATTTGCGATCGACTATATCACAAAAAATATTGAGTAGATTTGGTTTGATATAATGTTAACTATTATATTTTATTAATATTCTTATTTATAATTCTATATATATAAAAAGTAGGGACAACATTTTTCTTATTTGCACAGAACCTCCAAAACCACATGGGCGGCCATGCCCCTAGGTAAATAATATAATTTCATTCCATGTACGTAGAATATACATATTGTAGTTCTACAAATTCTCATTTATTATAATATATAAAAATATTAGAATATACTTCTAAAGTGGATATAGTGTGAACTCGAACTGCTATAAATTTTGCATGTGTTCCTTATATTAATGTTTATTCTTTTATTCGTTCTTGAATCCCTTTAGATCATTTATTCGATACAAAATCACACACAATTAAGTCAACACGTCAAATTTCATGTTCGCCCAATAGACTTCAGGCTATTCAGTTTTAGAAATTATTCAGGCAAAAATATTTTAATCCAAACTCATTTTTGACTTCATTTAATCGAGTTAATCCACAAACTTCAAATTAGGTTTGAAATAAAATTATCTCTAAAATATAAATATATCTTTTTTTGAAATATGTTATATATATGATAAACTTTAAGAATATTTGTAAACACGACATCAACGAAAAGAGTTGAAATTAAATTTGAATTGAGGAGCTATATCAATATGTTTTCAATTAACAATTAAGAAACCGAATTCCAAAAGTCGTTATTATCAAACAAACAGAACAAACGCAGGAGCGTGTCACAATTAACAAATTTGAGGTGGAAAACGCGACATCTTGTTTCTTCCTATTGTCACTCTTACAAGTTTAGTTTATTTAATTGCCAAATTAATCAATAAGTCTTAAATAAATTGAACGATCTTATAATAGTAATTAATATTGTCCATACCCAATATGCGATGTCTCTAATCTATGGAAAAATAATGGCCATTTTAAAGGCAAATTAAAGATTAATTTTTATAGCTAAGAATCATGCACAATGTACCATAGAAGTTAACCAATCAGGAAAATTATCAGTCCAAATGATGAGATCAGAGTATTTAGATAAAAATAAAGTTAAATTAGGAGCTACTCTATTAACAGAACGAAACATGTGGTGAAAACATACTAATCAGAGACCAATCTACATACATGATTGGGAGTACACTTGTACCCCCAAAACATTTTACTATTACTATTAAAAATATATTTTTATTACTATTTATATATATTTTTTCATATAATGCATCCCCAATTTATTTTATTCATATATTGTATTTCCAATTTCAAATTTCTAGATCCGTCCCTGTTACTAACTCACATTTTTTAAGTTGAGAAAATGTAGTAGCCATATATTTTCGGAACCAAATAGAGTTAGCATGGAATGCAAGCAAAGCCTAACTCCATAGAACGCCGCAATTGTTATAGGTTCAAGAATCGTTGTTGGTTTCATTAACTCATCACATCCCTGATGGCAGACCAAATCAATAATGATAGCTAACAAGGCCACTATTCACCTCCTTGTAGCAATTCAAAAACTTTTTTTGCTCTTTACATTGTGATATCAATTGTTCATTGCCCATCAAAGATTCATATTCTTCCTCACTTGCCTCTTCTATAAAAGCTGTCACACCAATAATCAGCATTTGTCTCTTCTCTCATACTGTCATACATACTATATAATATCTCCACTCATTTTTAATACGAGTGAACGTATTGTTGAACCCCAATCTTTCCTACAAAACTCGTGAATCCTGATTGATTTTATAGATTTTGAGACACCAATAGGTATTTACTGAATACTCTCTTGAGGAATATTTTAACTTTGGGTGGAGTAGCACCTTCGCCATTTACCATTCTTTGATAAGATATAGAGGTGAAAATACTTTATATATCATCAAAAAGTCATAAATTTGAATTTTTAATATACACTTGTAAAATTTTAGATTAATATATAAGTTACTATTAAAAAAACTTCACCCACTTTTCACATCTTTTTCAACTTTATTGTGATGTGATTTGTAAAATGACAAGATTAATTAATGTAATCGAGAGGTTCAGTCGTTTCGATCAAATAATCGTGTAACGGGACCAAATTTTAAAAGAAATATATTTTGGTTAGTAGTTTAAAATAAGTGTTGAATGTTTCCATTTTAGTCTTTGATAACTAAAGCTGCAATCACGCTTTTTAATTTTGGCACGATTACACCATCAGTTAGTGTGACCGTGCCAAAAGGCCTAATCATGTGGTTAGACCTTGCCCATTTTTTCAAATATTTTACACTTTCGCAAATAAATATATATTTGATCTCAAATTTTGAAAAATTATGGATAGAATATAATTTTTAGCTATATCATAGAATATTATTAAAACTATAAATATTTATAATATTGATATAACTAATTTGACTATTTGAAAAGTTAGGCGTAGCCTAACATTATTATAGTTTAATAAAAAGTTAATATTGTTGTTCATATCTTGAAAAATTTAGAATAAAAAATTTGATGGTTTTTTTGCTCGTATATTTTATTTTTTATCTTACTTAATACTCCCTCCGTCCCGTTTGAATTGTCGCCTTTCTTTTCGGCACGGAAATTAAGAGTTGTGAGTGTAGAATGAGTTAGTGGGATTAATATTTTATTGTTGAGTGTGAAAAAGTTGACATTTTTGGAAAGGTGACAATTTGGTTGGGACGCCCAATTTGGTAAGTGTGACAATTCAAGTGGGACGGAGGGAGTACTAATTTATATTTCTGCTTACAAAATTTAAAATTGCATCATATAGCTGACTACACAGCACCTAACCCGTCTTATTGGTCGCCTCGACACTGAATAACTAAAAAAATACATAATAGAATCAATTTTATAATTTTCAAATCGAATATGAGACATCTATCATATAGGTCAATATTTAACAATAGACAGTGCTTAGTAGTGGTGTCTTAATTAGGATCGACTTGACAATTCAAGTGTACCGATTTGATGATGCCATGACAAGATACAACTAATACATACAAATATAAATTGATACATTTTGTATAAATACACACAACGTACGAGTGTAATTGTATACGATAAGCACTGCACCATACCACACAGATAAACTCCACAAATATACGTATATGTATTTATTAATTATTCTAAAAATAAAGATGCATGATAAAAATAAATTAATAACATATTTTATAATCAAATCGTGCCACAAGAAATCTACAATAAAAATTCATATATATATCCTTATTCATTTCCTTCCTACCAGAAAGTAGTCAAGAAAGCGACGAGAAAGTGAAAGAAGAAATTCTCAGGCACATGGAGTTGATGCTGAACAAGCCGATTCAAGTTGAGGTTTCTCGGAAGGAGATCGCCGTAATACAACAATGTCGTCAGCGTCGCCGCCGGCCGAGCCACCAGAAAACCCATCGTCTTCGCCACAGATTGGGCCATTCTTGCCATGAAACGCTGCAAAAACTACGTACGTAAACGAAGACTTCAACATGTGTTTTTGGTTTTCTTATTTTTACACACACAGGCGCAAAGACTTACCATATTGGATAAAATGTGGAATAAATTCTTTGAAGAAAAGTGATTAGATAATCTTGATATTCTTTGTTTGCATTGGCGATTCAGAATTTAGAGAGAGAAAGATTTAGTAAGCAATGAAAAAGTACTGATTATATTTCCAAGAAAACAATGGGCGTGCGGCCTCGAACTTATCGACGACCCATGTATACTTGGCTTTGATTTGTCGTAATCCCCAAGAAAATAAATTTGCCAATTGGGAATTCCTTGCTTGCGGGTGAAGCCATTTATAATTATTTTTGTTAAAAATTATGCTTTCAATTTTATGGGTAAATATATTGATATGCATCCATTGCATGTGGAGTGTAGAATTTAAAACAAGAAATACATAAATATATTGTCGCTGATAAGTACTCAAATGAAGTGGGCAACTTATTATTTATATATTAGCAAAATATTCAAATATAGCCCCAATTATATAGGTTTTCTTAAATTTATTTCAAATTATTCAATTATTTCAATAAATACTCTAATTATCAAAAATTTAAGTTAAACAAATTAAGTTGTTATAATAAATAATCATCCTTTCATCGATCGAAAAAAAAATTGTTTGGAATATATTTGCATAGTTTTTAATAATTTGCGTTTTATTGAAATATGTAAATAGTTTAGAGCGTTTGAAAAAATCTACATATTTTGGGATATATTTGAATATTTTGCTTATATATGATGTATATGTCATCATTACTTTATAATAACTCACAGTAAAAAAAAAATCGAATTTACAAATTTTCCATTCAATCCTATCATTTTCCATGCAAATCAAATTTATGATAGCCCGTTATGATTTAATATTACAAATCATTAATGGTTAGAACTCGGATCAATCTAGTTGGAAGTCAATGCGTTACTTAAAATGGCTAAAAATTGGAATATCTTATATAAAAAAAAAAAATCAATTGAATAGCCGATGTCCAATAATATTTAACCCAATGCCTGATGGATTGACCATATTAATATCTTTCTTAGTAGCTTTTTGATATTTGCAAAATCTACTTGAACATAATTGATTTTATAGCTATCTAAATAAATTTAGTACAAATAATTTTTAATGAAAATGAAATCGCTAAAAAATATACAATCATAAAGTTGAATTGTTTGGAAATATTCCTACCTTATAATTGGGTTTTGATGTGTAAGACAATGTATAGATCCACCAGTTTAGCGTGTCTCTAGATTAGCTCTAGTTTATGCAAAACATGTAATGTCATGTATAAGACATCAATTGAGTTGTAATAGACCCAATCAAGACAAACTGAAAATCCTCCAGTTTGGGATTCACAAGTCATAGAAGAAATTGGCTCCAATCATTTGTACGAGTTTGGAGAACTCGAATGAAGAAAAGTAGCTGATGTCACCTACACATCACCAGACCAGTTTCACTCAAGCCTATCACTTCCGTGCACAGAGACAATAGACAATAGGAATAAGTCAGAGAAATTCATTTAAAGGCCAAACTGTAACACCCCGGGACCCAGGGCCCGGACGAGCTCACCCGAGGTCGGCCACGTTGCCCACCAATGGTCTGGACTGGCTTCCAGATGACCCCACATACCAACAAAAGTCCTTCCCAGCGTGCTTTGTCCCCACTCACACGCACCCTGGTTCTACCCCAATTCAAGCACACTTAACTTTGGGGTTTTTCGTAGAATGAGTGCCGGAAAAGATGATGCAACATGTTGGTATGAGTAGCACAATCAAATCCTATAAGCACTTTTATTCTTGTGTAGCCAGAATCCCTCTCATTCTGGTGTGGCTCCATTCATTCATGTCACCTTCCGCACACCTATCGAAAGTATTACGGGAGTTGCTCATTGTCCGTGCTTCTTGCACCGCCGATCACTCCATGCTCCGGCATCGGGTCGTCACACAAACTTTAAGAATGAAGATTACTTAAAGTCTGAAGATCTAGATGTTGGACCGGTTTTAATTCCCGAGACTGACTAGGAAAAGTCGTTTTGACACACAATACGAAGTCAACATCCTATGTCAAAAAATAGGAGCAGGTACAGAGTTTCTTGTAAAGCAAACTGACCTTTGTAGAAGAGAGACGCCTGATTGGACATTATCCAATGAATCTCTCAACGGAAAAAATTTCAAACCTCTCATATTTTGTTAATATATTGACGAAGTGTTCCCAGAAGAGAGGTTACCGAATTTGAAAACCTTTAATGAATTCAAGGTTACCAAATTTGAAAACCTCTAACGAAAACATAGTTACCGATTTGATAACCTTCTATGAATTCAAAGTTACCGAACACCTGAAAAGATCTCAAGCTTTCAAGTTCGAGGCTATCCAATAGCTAACCATGTTCTCTCTTGGACACGAGATTTGTTGCTATCCAGCACAAGTTATTTCGTTGGTGTTCTTACTTTCTAAGTAAGAACACAACAATCATAGCTTTTCTCCAAGCTATGATTCTTACGGGCGTATAGCCAAAAGGATCGAAGGTTCCAGGAAGAACCTTAAAGTTCCCAAGTTCTAGAGACAGAGGTTGCATAGTGTGCCCACAGTTCGAATATGCGATGCGGAGGATGCAATGACTTAGGAGAGTGAGCAAGTGGACTAGTTGATAAGCTCATATTATTACTCACTTATCTATATTTTTCTCCATTGTTTCAAGTGCATTTTATTATTTTTTAGTTATTTCTGAGCATGAGAGTGTTTTAGAGGGTGTTATGCCTTTCATGGTAGATTTTGCAGGTATTTAGGGCGGAAAAGAGGTGAAATGATGAAAGAGCCGAGTTACATGGAGTGCCGCTTCAATTGACACATGCGTAGTCGATCAGAGATGGAAGACGAAGCCAAAATCCGGAAGCAGGACCTCTGTGTTGATCGACAGACGCCCTGTCAATCGACACAGAAGTTGGATGTTGATCTAGGGAACAAAATCGAAGAAGAGCTCGACACTTGCAGCCTATCGATCGAGATGCCCCCTGTCGATCGATAGGGAGAACAAAGATGGGAAATCGACACAAGAACAACCCGGATTTCAACTTGATGCTTGTTTCAATCGACAGGCTCCCTGTCGATCGACACAGAGGCTCGACATGGCTGTTTTCACCTGTTTTGGCAACTTTTTCTATTTTAGCCCAATACCTAGTTTAGGTCTTTTTTCTCTCCTCTATAAATAGGACTTATTATGCACAAATTTCAGACTTTTGATCCCTGCTTTTACGTTGAGCTTCGGGGTTTTTAGAGACATTCAAGGTTCCTATTTCAATTGTTAAGGTAATAAAATATGTTTGCTTTATTTCTAGCAATGTTTTGTGGCTAAAACCCTAACAGGTTCTAGGGTTATGATTTATCTTTTCTGATGCATGCATAATTGAAATCGACTTTCTTGGCATGGTTTAATTCTCTGATTTAATTTAATAATCTAGATTAAAAGATGGACTGAGAGGTGAATTTGAGTCTATAAAGTTATCAATTGAAGGACCGAGAGGTGAAAATTGTTAATAGGAAGAGAGAATTAAATATGTTGGTGTTTGTCTCAAAAGGAAGAAACTTGCATAGGAATTAATTAGATAATTATTGAGATTAACTGAATTGGTGTTAATGAGACCGAGAGGATAAAATCACTATTTAGTAATCTAGGATTTAAATTGCCAGACCAAGGAATTAAATCCATTAAAATCTGATGTTTTCCCCATTGCTGCGTTGATTGAAATTGCATGTTGATGATTAGATTATCTACCCTAGGATCTATGCTTTCGTTTATTGTTTTCAAAACCCTTTATTTTATCGCATTGTCATCTTTAAATTTCAAAACAAAATCCTTTTTTCAAAACCCTCAAACTTCTATGTTCTAGAAATTGTGGCTAGTATTTTGGGTGTTTCGTTGTACAGTTCCTGTGGGATCGACCACCTTCGGGTGTAATAATATTATTTGCTCAGTGTTTCTGCGGTTATCAAATTGGCACCGTTGTCGGGGACTTGTCAGATCTATCCAATTATTAGTTTATTTTTAGTTCTGATGGATTGAGGCTGTAATTTTATTTAATTTTTGTTTTAATTTAGTTCTTATTGATTTTGGTGTTTTTAATTTCGAATTTTAGGGTTTGATTTTTATTTTTGGTGTTTAAATTTCGTATTTCAGTTCACGTGTGTTTATTTGGGTTATGCGCTCTATTTCGATCGACAGCACGCCTGTCGATCAACACAACGACATCCTCCGTGTCGATTGACATAGAAGCTGATTCAGTTTTTTTTGTTTTTGTTCGGAGGTACATGAACACAAGGGCTCGGGGCAGACCACTCGAGATTTTGATCCAGAAATCGAGGCCACCGTCCTGAAAAGGAAAAGCAAAGAGAAACAAAGCACAAGCACAATCATGGACGACATGCCACCATTGGAGGAGCCAAATGCACAACTCATAACTCAAGAAAGTGCCATTCTACTTGTCCAAGAAGTCAATCAAATGAAGGACATCATCAAGCAACTCATGGCAGAAAGGGAAGCTGACAGGCGCGAGGCCGAAAGAAGAGAAAGAGAAAGAGAGAGAGAAAGGCGCCGATAGGATGACTCAGATGATGAGGACCTGATGACGGTGAAATTACAACACTATCTCACGTTAAATTTATCAATCCAGGTTCTTTCGATTCGCTCTAGTGAAAATCATTTACTCATTTGAAGGGTTTTATAGCTAGGCAAACACAAGTCGTTGAGAGTTTCTATTAACTAGGCAAAATAGTAATCTATCCTAAAACAATAATGAACACATCAAACATAACCATCACAAATCAATTATCCTTTTCAAGACTAGACAATCAAACAATTCAACCAAGATAGGTAGAAAAAGTACCAAGTATAGCAATAAGATAAGAGTGAATGTTAATGAATGTCAAATGTGTGCAAATTTGATCAAATTGTGATGTAAACCAATTTTAATCCCTAGGATATTGAGCAATCGACCGTACACTCGTTAACCCCTTGTCATGGTGAGCAAACGGTTGATGATACTAAGACTTGCAAACAGCTACGTTATTAAGCCCTAGACCACTCCAAATAGAACGTCAATTATCGCCCTACGACCTAGCACAGCACAGGGATTGGAACTAAAATCGGATGAATCTACACTATTCACGACGATTCCGCCCGCACCTTTCATTATAGTGATCGAGGCCAAGAATTCCCGTGACAGTTCCATGTATCCAGGCCAACTCGCCAAGAGCAACTTATTCCAACCGATGCCTTTGAGGAGACTCCAAACATCATCCTTCAATTTCAGTGCTTTCAACGTCTCCTGGCATAAGTATTTGGTGCCAACAACTTGTCGATTCGCTAAACTCTTGAATTTAGCAAATTCCTCATCGTCAAAGCCTTTGGGGCGACCACTTGAAGAAGATGATTTGCCTCGTGCTCGTTTGCTAGCCATAATCAAAATGAAGGGTGAGATAAGAACAATTTGAAGCACTAGGATGAAGAAAATTTGAGAAGAGAAATTTCGACCAATATGAAGATGGGGCGAAATGGGGATCACCCAATTATTTAAGTTTTGCGCGTGGCTCGGCCACGCGATAGATGGCTCGACCGAGCAACGCCTATATCTGTGCAATTTTTGGGCTGGCACGATTGAGCTCGGTCGAGCCTTCCTTGCTCGGCCGAGCGAGGGCTCTGTCCGCAATGCACGAACCAGCTCAGGCGAGCCTGTCTTGCCCGGCCGAGCGACACCCCCATTCTCGATTTTTCCACCATTTTCCTGCTTAATCCCGGTCACTTCGCCTCCAACATTTCCTATCTTCATTCACATTGCTAATCAAACTAGTAGAACCACAAACAATCAAGAATCCTTCACATCAACAAACAATATTATTCAACCCAAAATTGAAAACTAACAATTATTCAGAAAATTGACAAAATTAAAACCATTGGGTTGCCTCCCAAAAAGTGTTTTTTTAACATCGATATCTCGACGAACATACCTCACAGTCAATCATGATCAAAGGGTGTTGATCCCGAACTCATACTTCGGTCAATAGTCACATGATCTTCCGGGAAGAAAAGCTTCCTTCTTGCACTCCTAGGTGGATCCATATCCACTCGAGCCTTCTTCACTCTACTTTGATCTAACTCATCTTCATCCCCCAGATCTTCGTTGTCTTCATTTTCCTCACCCATGATATTTAAGCCCGGATCAAGCATATCCTTCATCCGTTTCTTTTTCCCAGCTTTCTCAACTTCACTCCCATTCACATTCTTCGGAGGTAACGAGAACACAACTTCCTTGCCGCAACATCGGAATGTGAGCTCACCATGTTTCATATCGAATAATGTATCAGCCGTGTGTAAGAATGGCCTTCCGAAGATCAATTGAATGCTATCCTTGTTCTTCATATCCACAACAAGGAAATCTCCCAGAAATGTAAATGTCAATACTTCCACATGTACATCTTCAACTATCCCCCGTGGACAAATTAAAGTATGATTAGCCACTTGTAAGACTTGAATTGTAGGTTTAAGTTCCCCAATATCCAACTCCTTGTACAAGTCCCACAACATCACATTCACACTAGCTCCGGAGTCACACAAGGCTTTCTCAACATTCACATCTCCAATCGCACATCCAATAACAAAGCCCCCCAGATCCTCCTTCTTGCTAGCTATGCTCTTCTTTTCTTGTTCATTATTCCACACATCATATGGATCATCATCCGGGAATATTTCCACTCCAACAAGTTCATCCAACATAGACACTCGTTCAATCTCTTCCGGTAGCGGCATTTCAACGTCTCCTTTCTGTACATAATCAAAGAAATGCACATTCTCGGTTTGCTCATCATTCTTTGCTTCCACCTTCTCTACTTCAACCTCCTTCTATTCTTCAACACTCTTCTTCACATTCCACCATTTCAACCTTAGGAGTCATCACTTCCAATTTTTCCTCCATCCTACTTTCATCTTCAACCATATTACAACCTTTCTTTTGTACCACTTCGGTATCACTTGGGATTTTCCCAGCTTGATGCTTTCCACTCAATTGTTTAGCAATGGAAGAATTTTGAAGTTGAATTTCTGCAAACATGCCTTCGTACTTCTCAAATCTCTTATCTAATTCCTCATTTGGATTCCTCCCCGGCTCTTGGGTAGCATATCTACTATTTCCCCAGCATATCCTCCTTGGCTACTACCTCCCCCTTCAAGTTGTTATGGAGGATTTAGAGCATTGTTCGGGTTTGCATAGGAGAAATTAGGATGAAATCGGTTAGACGGATGGTAGTACATATTACCCGGCGGATTATATTGAGGACGACCATTGTATCCCATCCTTTGATTAACAAAATCTACACTTTTCGGGTATGACTCTTCATGACGAACCACCATCATTTCCTCATTTCTATTCCCCGAGGTAGACAATGCGTCAAGCTTCCTTTGCATGGCTGCTATTTGCTCCTTAAATTCCTCACTTTCCTTAGCCTCGTTGACCGACTTTACCGATCGATAATCTTTCCGTTCTTTGGGCCAATGGAAACTATTTTCAGCCATTTTCTCAATCGTTTTCCAAGCTTCGTCCTCTTCTTGATCGAGGAACGCTCCACCCGATGAAGCATCCATCATCACTTTCGTATCATAGTTTAGTCCCCCATAGAATTGACAAATTTGTTGACTCCGAGATAGACCATGTCTAGGACATTTGCGTAGAAGCTCTCGGAACCGATCCCAAGCTTCATAAAGAGGTTCATGGTACCTTTGCCCAAACGATGTGATATCGGCCCTTCTCTTCAAAGTCAAACTTGGCGGAAAAAACTTGAATAGAAACTTTTCTCTCAATTCTTCCCAAGTGGCAATGTTCGATTTGTCTAAACCTTCGAACCAATTTCTCGCTCCATCCCTCAAAGAGAATGAGAATAACCACAGCCGTATTTGATCTTGGGGAACTTGATTGATCTTTATAGTATCCGTAATCTCTAAGAATCAAGATATATGAACATTTGGATCCTTGGTTACGTGTCCCCCAAATTGGTTGTTTTGAATCATTTGGACCAACTGTGGCTTTATCTCAAATTGCGTGGCATTCACTCCTAACCGAAAACCTCCCGTTATCGGTTCCCCTTGAGGTCAAAAAAGGTTTTGAAGTGGTCTCCGAGGACCATTCCTCTCATTTATCATAGCCTTCATCAACTCAAGTTGTCTCTCTAACTCTTCAATCCTAATCATGTCCTCTCCATGGTTAGCCATATCAAAATCAATCTCAATATTTCTGCTTCTTTCTTGAAATTTCCTTGCCTCAAGCTCCCTAGCCTTTGATCAAGTGATCATAAACTACCTAGGAAAAATTAACAAAACCAATTACAAAACAAAACAATTCAACTAAACAAACTAGAACAATTAGCAAACAAATGTTAGTAACAATATTCACACAAGCATTTCCTCAAACACCTAGCATACACTAATTCAAACTTTCAATAATTTCACAAGACCTACTAAAATAAATCCCCGGCAACAGCACCAAAAACGTGATGAAGGTGAAATTGCAACACTATCTCACGTTAAATTTATCAATCCAGGTTCTTTCGATTCGCTCTAGTGAAAATCATTTACTCGTTTGAAGGGTTTTATAGCTAGGCAAACATAAGTCGTTGAGAGTTTCTATTAACTAGGCAAAATAGTAATATATCCTAAAACAATAATAAACACATCAAACATAACCATCACAAATCAATTATCCTTTTCAAGACTAAACAATCAAACAATTCAACCAAGATAGGTAGAAAAAGTACCAAGTATAGCAATGAGATAAGAGTGAATGTTAATGAATGTCAAATGTGTGCAAATTTGATCAAATTGTGATGTAAACCAATTTTAATCCCTAGGAGATTGAGCAATCGACCCTACACTCGTTAACCACTTGTCACGATGAGCTAACGGTTGATGATACTAAGACTTGCAAATAGCTACGTTATTAAGCCCTAGACAACTTCAAATAGAACGCAATTATCGCCCTACGACTTAGCACCGTACAGGGATTGGAACTAAAATCGTATGAATCTACACTATTCAAGATGATTCCGCCTGCGTGTTAGCTATAGCGTTCACGTCAACTACCTCCTAGGTTGGCTATTACCTACACCTAAGGGATAAGGAACAAGATCTAGTGCAATTCAAGCTCTCAAAGGAAAGTAAACAATCACCAATGAATCTCATCTCAACACATTATCCACTCAATCAACATTCACAATAGAAATTAGTTCCTCATACCTTCAATTCCGTACAATACAATAGAGAAAGTAATAGAATCCATTATAAAATTGATAGGTCTAGTGTTGATCTTCCTCAATTGCTTGGACTCAATCTACCTCACAATCTTCCTTGATCTTCACCAAATTTGGAGGAATGTGGCCTAGATCACCTTGAATGTGGATGGGGAGTGGTTGAGGATGGATCTAGAGAGAATTATTGGAATGGTTATTCAAAATCAGACCAAAAGTTCTTTTAAATTCGAAAATCCCCATTTTATAGATGAGATCCCATAGCCTCGGATTGCCCTGGCAAAATTTGGCTCGCTCGAGCTAAGTGGAAAACTGCAAGAAACCGTCAAACCCGCAATGGCTCGGCTGAGCCAGGCTTGGCTCGGCCGAGCAAATCCTCTAAAATGTAGGCTCGGTCGAACACTGGAGGGTCGGCCGAGCCAGGCCTCTGTTCCCACGGCTCGGTCGAGCCTGCCCTGGCTCGGCCGAGGAATTTCTCTGAAATCAGGTTTCTCCTTCCTTTTGCTCCGCTCGGTAGATCCAACTTCCTTTTTCCCTTCGGCTCGGGCGATTTACCTCCAAAACTCAACAAAAAGTGCTAGTTTATGCTCAAAACACGTCCTACAACATTCAAAACACAAAAATACGAAAACACGACAAAAGAACAACAAAAAACATATGATATGGGGGTAAAATGGACACAAACATGCATGCTCACACATCGAAATATAGCTCATTTTACACACATATCAGGACCCCAACGCGATGGCCAAGAAGTACAGACCACATCTCGCGAATGAGGGATTTGTTATTGGCACCACTGCCAATAACTTTGAACTCAAGACTGGTTTCGTTCAGATGGTTCAGCAGAATCAGTTTGGAGGCCGAGCAGTGAAGGATCCGTACACCCATCTCAGGATGTTCGTGGAGGTGTGTGATACCATCAAGCAGAATGGAGTGACCCTGGATGTGATCCGGCTGCGCATGTTCCCCTTCTCACTTATGGATCAGGCTCAGACGTTGTTTACAGCCCTGGACTGCAGCCGCATCAGTACTTGGGCTGATCTTAGAGAAGAGTTCCTCGCCGCCTTCTTCCCACCATCAGTCATCATTCAAAAAAATATGGAGATCCTGCAGTTCCACTAGAAGATGGACAAGTCCCTATTTGAGGCATGGAGCAGGTTCAATGAGTTGCTGCAGAGTTGCCCAGGCCATGGAATGGACACCGAGGAGCAGGCCCATGTCTTCTACAGTGGGTTGACTGAAAAGACCCAATAGTCAGTTGACAATGCAGCTGGGGGATCATCGATAAGAAAATCTCCAGAAAAAGCCTTGAAGCTGTTCAAAAAGATGGCCTTACATACTCAACAGTGGGGCAATCCAAGGAGGCCACAAATCCGAGCTATAGAAAAGAAGGGCGATGATTCACTGAAAAAAGAGGTAGAAAAGCTCAAGAAGGAGGTTGAAAAACTTACTACTTCTACTTCTGTTTCTGTTGCACAGATTGACCCTATCGCCGACGTGAACTACATGAATCGTGGTGGCTACCAGAATTAGTACCGGCAAAGGGGATACCAACATTACCATCCTAAACCTCATCCAAGCTTCTCTTACTCTCAGCCCGAAGCTGCCGAACAACCTCCGCCAGAATTTGATGTTCAGAATAGCGAGGTCGTGGAAAAGAAAAAGGAGAGTCTCGATGAGGTGCTCAAGAACTTCATCAAAGCTTCCGACTACCGGGTTGGAAAGATTGAGCAGGAGGTTGCAGAGGTAAATACCAAGGTGGACCGGCTTTGAAAGCACGTGAAGATCATCGAGACTCAAGTTAGTCAGATTGCCACCTCACTTGGTGCGCAACACACTCCTGGAAAGCTGCCAAGTACCACCGAGGCAAATCCAAACAACCAGAAGGACTTCAAGGCTGTGAAGCTCGGATCCAGAACCAGCTATTTAGGCTCGAGCATGCCCCAAAGCAAGTTTGGGGGGAGAAGGAAAAACAGGCCGCAAAGCCATCCTCTGTTTTGATCGACAGGCAGCCTGTCGATCGAGACAGAGGACAAGAGGCGGAGACAGATTCAGAGGATGAGCCTTCGATCGACAGGACTGCAATGGGTGTGTCGATCGACACACCCCCTATCAATCGACAGGCAGGTCAGACAGGAAAAAACACCTTCCAGTCGACACAGACACAGCTTCAGCACATTCCTCAACTTTCAAAGCTGCCAAGAAACCTCCGATGCTTTTTCCTTAGCTATTCGCCAAGGAAAAGGAGGATTCCATGTTCTCAAGCTTTGTCGAGAATTTGAAGAGGGTAAGCATTAATATTCCACTGATAGAAGCTCTTTCTGAAATTCCAGGTTATATGCGATATCTCCGCAAGCTAATGAGCGAGAAGAAACACTTTGTGCAGAATGCAACCGTGAAGCTTCATGACCAGTGCAGCTTACTTCTCCAAGAGAAGATACCAGTCAAAAGGAGTGATCCAGGGTGCTTCACAATCCCAATCAAGATCGGGGGGATTTCATTCGAGAAGATGTTGTGCGACACTGGTGCCAGCATCAACCTGATGCCCTACTCAATATTCCAGCATCTCAAGATTGGAGAATTGAGGCTGACCACCATCACATTGCAGATGGCAGACCGCTCTATGTCTCGCCCGAAAGATATAATTGAAGATGTTCTCATTTGTGTGGGTCATCTAATTTTTCCTGCAGATTTTGTGGTCTTGGATATGAAAGAAGATAGAAGCACACCTTTGATCTTGGGAAGAGAGTTCTTGGACACGAGTGTAGCATAGATTGACTGTCGCGGTGGAGAGATCACTTTACGAGCCAATGAAGAGAAGATCACATTCAAGCTCGACAGAAGCCTGTAGCAGTCAGAGTGCTTCTGGATTACAGCCAGAGAGGAAATTGATGAAGAGGAGGACGAAGAAGCAAGTGAGAAGATCAAAGAAGACCCCGCCACTCAAAGATGGGAGCGAGAGAATGACTCTGCAAAATTGTCAATTACACCGTCTCAACCCGAACTTACTGCTGTCATCCAAGATTGCTGGGTTTACATGGTGGATTCTCAAGGAAGGCGAGTGCGCTCTAGCCCGCCGTGGTTTTGAAATGAGGTACCGTCGAGCTACGACGTTAACTAAAGCACTTGTTGGGAGTTAACCCAACTTTTACTTGCTTTCATTTTAATTTCCGTTGCATTCTTTTCAATTTTCATTTTTATTTTCGTTGGTGTATTTAACTTTTTTTTTCTAATTTTTGTTTTGCAATTATTTTTTATTTAAAAAATAATAATTAAAAAAAATAGGGAGGAATGACCTCTGTCTCGATCGACAGGCCCCTGTCGATCGAGATAGAGGTCAACACGGAGTTACACTTCAACCCAAGGCATGGGTCGACAGGAAGGCTCTGTGTCGATCGACAGGTGGCGTGTCGATCGACATAGAGTGCAAGCTGTAGCAAATCTTTGTCGTAATGAGCCGATTCCTTTGGTAGATAAATATGTTAATGTCTGAGATCAACAGTCAGGTACAAGTTCTCTTTCTTGTCTGATTTTTAAACTTTTTCTTACTCTCCTAGTTCGAAATAAGTTTTGGGGGATGTGGACAAGAATTTCGAACTAATTTATCCTTTATTTGCTTTATTTTTTATTGCATTATTTGAATTGGTGTGCTTATTTAATTTTTGCCCAGAAAAAATATAGATATTATGTTGAGGAGAATTTTTGAGTAATTGAACCCACTTGAATTATGTGTGAGTTTGGAATCGGTCTTTGATGAGTTTATTTGATTTCAATTGTTGTTTATTTTCTATGAATCTAGAATACCGCATGATATGGTCTAGTTGAAACTTACACTTGCATGATGTTTGAGTGGATTGAAATTGACTAAAGAAGAAAATTTTTGAACCCAAGTGAGATTTTGAGCCATTATTTGTTCATGAGAGATTCGCATGTATGTTTTCGTTTCTCTAGAACTCGCTTTTGTTATGTTTTGAGACTGCATAGTGTGCACAAGAATAGAAAATGATTTTAGTCCATCTTTGTTTGCCCAAATCCTAAACACTGTCCCTTCTTATAATGAAACTATCCCTAGTAAGCCCCATTGTGCCTAAGTCCATTTTTTTTGTCTTGTCTATGATATTTTCATGGAGTTATAATTGTTTTTATCTTTTCCATAAGATTTAAAGAAGAAAAGGGTGGTTATATGTGTGATGTGAATAAGAAAATTGTAGTATAGTGGTAAATAAAAGATGAAAGGTTGTATAGATCAAATGAAAAAAAATAGAAGTCTCATAAGCCCTAAGAAAAAAAAATGTGTCTTTGATTCCAAAACTTTTGAAAGGGTATAAGAGATTAAAAAAAAAAAGAGCTTGAAAAAAAAAAAAGAGAAAGAACTTGATTGTAATATTTGAGGAGAAGGGTAGATGTTGATAGATGGTGGTTTAGATTGATTGAGGGTGTACAACTTGATTGATTTTAGTCATTTGGCCATATTTCCCTACCTTTCACAAAACGCCTACATTACAACCTAATCAAAGTCCTTTCTGATTCTTGATTTGTGTGCACAAATACTAAGTGGAGATTCTAGAACTTTTGCAAGCCTATGGTAGAAATTTCTCTATACATGTTGTGAGTGCTTTCATTGAAACCTAAACACTTATGTGAATGAGCGATACACTTTCCTGTGAGTCTTCCGAAGTTGATGAATATCTTATCTCTTTCGATTGCTTGTGTGATGTGAATTGATGAACCTAGATTTGAGTCTTGTGAGGTATTGCACTTTCAACTGCTTGAGATTTATTTCATCTTTTCTTCGATTGAGGACAAGCTTATATTCAAGTTTGGGGGGTTTGATAAGCTCATATTATTACTCACTTATCTATATTTTTCACCATTGTTTCAAGTGAATTTTATTATGTTTTTAGTTATTTATGTGCATGAGACTGTTTTAGAGGGTGTTATGCCTTTCATGGTTGATTTTGCAGGTATTTTGGGCAGAAAAGAGGTGAAATGGTGAAAGAGCCGAGTTACATGGAGTGCCACTTCGATTGACGCACATGTAGTCGATCAGAGATGGAAGACGAAGCCAAAATCCTGAAGCAGGACCTCTATGTCGATTGACAGATGCCCTGTCGATTGACACAGAGGTTGGATGTCGATCAAGGGCATAAAATTGAAGAAGAGCTCGATACTTGCAGCCCTGTCAATCGAGATGTCCCCTGTCGATCGACAGGGAAAACAAAGATGGGAAATCGACACGAGAACAACCCGAATTTCAACTTGACGCTTGTGTCCATCGACACAAAGGCTCGACATGGTTGTTTTCACCTATTTTGGCAACTTTTGTTATTTTAGCCCAATACCAAGTATAGGTCTTTTTGTCTCCTCTATAAATAGGACTTATTATGCACAAATTTCAGACTTTTGATCCCTGATTTTACATTGAGCTTTGGAGTTTTTAGAGACATTCAAGGTTCCTCTTTCAATTGTTAAGGTAATAAAATATGTTTGCTTTATTTCTAGTCATGTTTTGTGGCTAGAACCCTAATAGGTTCTAGGATTATGATTTATCTTTTCTGATGCATGCATTATTGAAACCGACTTTCTTAGCATGGTTTAACTCTCTGATATAATTTAATAATCTAGATTAAAAGATGGACCGAGAGGTAAATTAGAGGTCTAGGTTTAAAGTTATCAATTGAAGGACCGAGAGGTGAAAATTGTTAATAGGAAGAGAGAATTAAATATGTTGATTTTTGTCTCAAAGGAAGAAACTTGCATAGGAATTAATTAGATAATTATTGAGATTAACTGAATTGGTGTTCTTGAGACCGAGAGGATAAAGTCACTATTTAGTAATCTAGGATTTAAATTGCCAGACCAAGGAATTTAATCCATTATAATCTGATGTTTTCCTCATTGCTGCGTTGATTGAAATTGCATGTTGATGATCAGATTATCTACCCTTGGATCTCTGCTTTCTTTTATTATTGTCAAAACCCTTTTATTTTATCGCATTGTCATCTTTAAATTTCCAAACAAAATCCTTTTTTTAAAACCCTCAAACTTCTATATTCTAGAAATTGTGGCTAGAATTTTGGGTGTTTCGTTGTATAGTCCCTGTGGGATTGACCACCTTCGGTTGTAAAAATATTATTTGCTCACCGTTTCTACGGTTATCACCAGTCCATTCACCAGCTTGCGATAGATCGTGAGAACCTTTATATTCTAAAACCTAGTGCATTCTAGACTTAAGGTCTGAAGAGAGGATGTAGGGCTTTTGTGTCCGAACCTCTATAAATCATTGTGCATTTATTGTTTTATTTGTTTTTTCGTAAGGATTTAAAAATCAACACTACCCAAGTGTTGAAGTATACTTGAAACCTGAATTTAAACTTAAACTTGCTAACCATAAGTTTTCAGAGACACAAACTAGTGAGTAACAGCTAGTTTGTGAGTGCAAGTTTACTTCTAAATTTTTTTTGCAACGTATATAAAATCTTTTATCTCGGGACCAACAAGTGGTATCGGAGCAGGTGGTTCTTTGAACTACCTGTTCTATAACTCAAGTGGTATTAGAGCGGTTGGTCTTTACAGACTAACTGCTTTGAGTCGCTTAGGACAAGATCTATATTTCCTTGCATTCTTTTTGTCCTGGCGAGCCTGTTTATACTTCGAAGATGAACATCACAAACTTCCACCATACTCGACAAAAAAGTTCACAATATGGAAGAAGAGGTCTACCAAAGTGCTAAAGAGTATACATCCAGAAATGGTTGAAGTTATACAGCATTGACCGATCAAGATATTAAATGTCAACAATCATTTAGGCAAAGATGAAGGACCTATTATGGTAGAAAAGTCGTTCAATGAGTGGACACAAGAGGAGAAAATGCGTGCACAATTAGATTCCATAGCTCACAAGATGATCCTGATAGCACTTCCAGAAGCGTTGGATGAAGAAGTGATGCAATTCTACAATGCTAGGGAAGTCTAGGACTATTTTGGCAGTCTATGCCAAGAGACCGAGCAGATGAAACAGAATAAGCTTCAAGTCTGTTTTGACAAGTAAGAATCTTTCTAGGTGATTTGTGGAGAAAGCGTCAAAGCCATGTAAGGCAGATTCAATACAATAGTGACTGAGCTTATGACATGGGCAGAGTTTACTCAACCAAAAATCTAAATGCCAAGATACTGTCCAATATGCCTAAGGAGGACTGGTTTTTCAAAACGACCATATTGAAAGAGAAAGATCTTTCAAAGATCTCCACAAAGGAGCTATTCACTCAACTCCAGGCATACGTATAAGATATCTAGATGGTCAACAAAAGTGAAGTCATTCGTGTCGCCAACTCGCCAAACACATACCAAAGATGTTGCTTATTTTGTCAAGAAGATCATCAAATTGAGGCCGAAGAAGCCGATCCATACCGATAGACCTGCACGTCCATTAAGTTTGATGAAAGAGGCATCTACAACCTCAAACTCCAATAGAAAAGCGGCTTATCTTGGTTGCTTGGTATGCTGGTGCGTGCGGTATACATTAATAGGACCTAAGTAGAGATTGAATCCTTTATCTGACATTAAAAATCTTGATCTTGATGGCTTGATGGAATCTTAAACTTAATGAAAGTACGAAGGTGTATATACATATTTGTGTGTCACTTTGAGATACTATGGTGGAGATTCTTTATTGCGCTCGTATATCATTATATTGGGTGGTAGCAGCCTGTGTATGATTGTCTATGACTAAAAATAGGTAATCATATCCAGTATTGGATGGTGACATTCGCTGAGGAGCTCAAATGGTTCATTGTTCTAAAGTCATGTACGCTGATTAAGTTCAAGAATAAATGATAAAGGTTGAGTGGATTGACTCAGGAATAAAAGATGTTAATTGATTTTGGAGCTTGCCAGAGCTCAAATTAAGTTATGAATTTTTGTAACCTTAATTATGGGGATATTCTGAGCCTATGCAACCCGTTCCTCGTAACGTGGTAATAGAGAGGTAGGACAATATTCATTCTCTCGTGGCATAAAATTTTAAGCATCAAACTAGAGTTTGGGAGCTGCAAGTAGGCAATTTTTATCTGAGAAAAGATGAGCAAATTTTACTTCTCGATAGGCACGAATCCTGAAGGGAATCTTCACCAGATATCTGAATTGGAAACAAGGGATACAAATCAGAGTATCATATCTGAAGGATCTTTTTGTTCTTTTTCTCTCCTTATTTTCAAAATTATTTAGATTAATTTTATATATTTAATTCCTTCATCTGGTATGATTAAATCTTGTTGCTCAAGAAAGAGGATTGAAGATCTAATCCCTGCACAACCAGTTTAGAGTTCATGCAATCCAGGTATTCTGCAAAAAATCAATCTATGCATTTCAATACAAGCATGATATGATTTATTATAGGCATAGAAATTCAGTTTAGATATCCAATATTCAACTTGGGTTATGGATTAGTAATTCAGTTTGCAACAATCCCTTCAATTGGTATTAGAGCCAGGTTGTAATTATTGGCTCTATTGGTAAAATAATATTGCCTGTAATTATGCATGATTTTATTATTGAATTACAATTATTGTTTTGGATTTTATGGTTTTTGTTCCTCTTGGTTCTCGGGTTAATCTGCCCATTTGTAAAGATTCATTTTCTTAACCCACAAGATAAATCCGTAGTTAGATTTATTTTCTAATTGTCTTAGTATTATTCATTTTCCTTGTAAGTAAATTGTAAAAATTATATGTAAAATAAAAAGAGACAAAGAACATGAAGAATGCGAAGAACGAAGGCAACTGCATGTGGCGGCAGCGGTGGAACCGTAGAGTTCACGCACGTAGCAGACAGTCGTGTCCCCGGTGTGTGAGGTCGTACAGTGGTGGTGGTGCCATCGCAACAACCGGTGGATGGTGGGCAGCCAGCAGCGGCGGCATACGCACGATAGAACCGTAGGGTTCGCCGAATGTAGCCGCGCATAGTGAACAATCCACGGACACCACGGTACGGTTGTGGTGGTGTCCGGAGGCGGTCGGCGGCATGTGGAGGGGCCAAGACGGCAGCCCACGGTGAGCGGGCAATAGGCGACGCACGCGCACGATGAATCTGCGTGACTTGCATGGTCGGGATGCATTCTTCGCCTCTGCGGATGACGGTGATAGTGCTGGCTTAGACCAGAGGCAGCACAGTAGGGCAGGTTGTGGCCGGTGGTGGCACAACACCGTGCGGTCGAACACTAAGGTTCGCGCGCGGTGCATGCAGATAGCCCTGTACCCCTGCGTGTTTTTGCTCCTCCTATGGTGAGCCACAAGTGACGATAGACGATGGTGTCTGGTGGCGGGTGACGCTTGTGGACAGTCGGGGTGGTGGACGACGATCGGAGGTGGCTGGAACACAGGCTGCAGGTCGTGCGACCTTGGGCATGACAGCTGTGTATTTCCGACAATGTTCCTGGAAGTGGCGGGTAGATGGCGAGTGGTGTCCCGTTGGGCCATGTACATGTGGGGTTTACGTTCGTGGTGTGTGCACGGGCCTAGGTGTCCGTTTTTCTTATACTATCAAATCTTGGAGGCCCAATTTCAGAAAATAAATCAAGATCTCATTCAAAGTAGTGGGAGCCTAGTTGAAGATCTGTTAAATTAAATCCATACTATAATAGATAGGATTTAATTTGTATTCATATCATGGGCCACGAGGACTTATTTTATTTGTTCTTGCATGATATATGTGATTTATTAATTTTGCAACATCCAAACATGTTGTAGATAATAGGAAACACGTTTACTACTTATTATTCATTGCTTTTCGAAACATGTTATGTGATTTATTTCATGGAGTTAAATTATGTCTACAAATTATGTGTTCATGCACGACATGATAGAATTTTAGTAATGTCATAATTTATAGCAACATGAAATAAACTGTGCGCGATTTAACCTTATAAATGAAAATAACTATGTAGTTTAATTATAAAAAGACCTCCACAAAGCAATCTCTTATTAGAAGCGGATAATCTGATAAGTAAACGCCTACATCTGTAGCTTGCTTATTTATTATTCATAAGTTTTAATAGATGAGATTCTTAAAACAAGCATTTAATTCATGTGAGAAGTGGGAGCTCATGCATAAACATCTATGTGTAGCCTGCATATTTGATCTTTCACAAGTTCCTTAGGATTGAAATAAATGAGACAACCTTATTATAGAAGATCATGCGTCATAGATCAGGTGTGTACGGTAAATCATTTTTTATCAGGGAAGGTTGGTTTTGGGGTATGTTTACTTAGATGTTATCCAGAGTATAACTTATTTGTGATGCCCCTGCTCAGTAGGATAACATGGTCTTGTTTAGTGATCGCTGTAAAAATTACAGATTTATTATAATATAGCGATGCAAATAAATCTATAAATCGGAAGTAATGTCGAACCCACGGGGACAGTGCAACGAGATTATTTCATGTACTGCATAGTTTATCTATTTGCTGTTTGAGCAAATCCAAATTTGAGAAGGGTTTTTTTTTTTCCAAAATAGAAAAGACTTTTCTAATAAAATTCAATAATAAAAAGCACAGATTCCAGGGAAATCAACCAATCCAGTTCAACATGCATATACAATCAATTCAAACCCAAAATAATTACTTAGGTGGGAAAATTCGATATTTTGGAATTAATTCCTTTGTTGGGCAATTAAAACCTAGATTACTAGAAAATGAATTTTACCTCTCGGTCTCAAGAACACAAACTAGTCAATCTCGATAAAAATACAAGTTTCAAAAAACCCTACATCTAATTCTTCTGTTTGAGACAGAAAACAGTTGTATCAAAATTCTAGTTTCCTATTATTAATTATCTCATCTCGGTCTCAAATTAATAATAATCCTAATCAAATTAACATAGAATTTGAGTCAAGTTAATTAGGGTTTGGAATTAATCGAATTAACACATGCTAAAAAGGATGGTGAAAACCCTGGAAGCTTTTAAGGGTTCTAGCCTAACATATTAAAATCACACATTGAAATAAACATAAAATACCTTACTCATAAAAGAAATAGGAACCCTGGAGTTCTTTAATGTCTTGAATGAAAAGCAACAATGAAATAAAGAGTACTAGGAAATTAAAATGCTGAAAAATAACTAGAAATTAAACATAATGAAGACATATTTTTCGAGCTAATAAGGTCCTATTTGTAGGGGAGGAATTTGATCTTCAAAAGGAAATGGGCTAGAATATCGAAAATCTCCAAAACTGGTGAAAATTCCCTTTCCGGTCTTTTGTGTCGATCGACACACGCGCAAGTTGACATTCTGGCTTCTCTTCCTGTCGATCCCTTCTTCCAACTTTTGTGTCGATCGACACTGGTGGTGTCGATCGACACACCTGCATGTGTGTCGAGCATTCCTCTATCCTTGCCTCTTGATTGACATACAATCCTCCGTGTCGATCGACATGCACCACGTTGATCGACACAGAGGTCATGCTTCAGGGTTTTGGCACGTCCCCCAATTCGGTGGACTTCCCGTGTGTCAATCAAAGCAGCAACTCTGTGTAGCTCGGCTCTTTTCACCTTTTGCTCACTTTTAGCCTCAAATACCTACAAAACTAAGCACGACAAATATAATATCCCCTATAAACAGTTCATGCTCGATTATTAACTAAAACTGAAAGTAAATGAAAGTAACAATTAAGAAAACAATGCGATAAGTGAGGCAAAATACGAGCTTATCAACCCCCCAAGCTTAAACACTTGATTGTCTTCACTTGACAAAAGAATGAATTAAAAGTTCAAGTATAAGAGAAGTGCAATGCCATACAAGATTCATCATAATCAAACTCATAAATCCACAAAACATCAACACTTTGTAAGAAACAGAAAATCTGTAAACCATGGAAGACTTACAAGGGAAGTGTTTTCACTCATTCACAAAAGTGTTTAGGATAATATGAGATCACACAAGTCATGCAAATCAAGTTCTACCATAGGCCTGTAAATAGTCTGAATCTACACCGCAAATATGTGCACACAAGTATAAGATCAGAAAGGACTTCATTCAAGGTTGTAATGTAGGTTTTTTGGTGAAAGATAGGGAAATATATGGCCAAGTGACTAAAATCAATTGAGTTGATCACTCTCAACAAATCGAAACCATTATCTATTGATATCCACCCATTTCCTATAATATTCAACATCAGACAAGGCTCTTTTAATCTTTTTTCTTTCCACACATCCTTTTATGCTTTAAACAATCTTCATTATACATTTGAGCTTATAAGGACTAACAAACACACAAATTTTATTTTTCATTTTTTTGTATATTTTTTCTAGAGCCCAACCTTCTCTTGTTTTCACCCTTTTAATAATATCTTATCTTCCTCACAATAATTCATCCCTTATTCAGCACCTTCTCTCATTGACAAGAGAAAATCAGAACTTTTTCATAGGCAAGCAAGAAAACTAAAGGCTCAATAGGGCTGATTAGGGCTAAAACATTGCAACGGGACAGTGTATGGGATAATTAGGCTAAACAAAGATGGACTAAAACCACTTCCTAAACCTATGCACACTAGCAGTTTCAAAAAAGAAACAAAGCAAGTTCTAGAGATACTGAATAATGCAGACTCACTCACAATCAAAATTAAAGCTAAAAAATCTCACACTCGGGACAATTTTTCTTCCATAGTAAACATCAAATCATCATCAAAATCATGTCTTTGTAAGTTTCAAAACAAGATCATGCAGTTTTCTACATTCATAGACATACTCAACCACTATCACAATCAATCTAATATTAGATCTAGAGTACGAGTTGATACAGTTTAATGAAACCTTAATGGGCTCAAAGCATATAATGGGTCAGACCAGTGATCAAATGAAAATAATAAAGTGGGCCCCCTATTAATTAATTTCATTTAACCCAGAACGTAATTAAGTAATAACGATTAATTCATGCCACCAGAAAATGAATTATGAGGTCTTTTATTACCATGTTATTAGGTAACATGATTTTTTAGACCTCATCCACTCTGATCTGTGCGGACCTATGTCAACACAAGCCCGTGGAGGACATAGATACTTTGTCACCTTCACATATGATCACTCCAGATATGGATGTGTTTGTCTATTTCACCAAAAGTCTGAATGCCCTGAGAAATATAAGGAATTCAAGGCAAACGCTGGGAATAAGTTAAACAAGTACATAAAGTCACTATGTTCTGATCGTGGTGGGGAGTACCTCATTGGACCGCACCTGGTACCCTCAGTAGAATAGTGTGGTGGAGAGAAGAAACAAAACTCTGTTAGAAATGGTTAGATCAATGACGAGCTATGCTAGTCTACCCATTTCATTTTTGGGGATATGCACACTAGAAACGACGACGTACTTACTTAACTTAGGTCATTCTATAACAGTTACTAAGACTCCAATAGAAATCTGGTTTGGGCAAAAACCCATTTTATCAAGAATTAGAGGAGGGGGATTGTTAGGATATTTGTTAGAGAAATCCTTCCTTACTTTTGATGTTTTGGTGGGTCAATGAATGTAAGCCATCTCAGTGAGTTTTTCTAGTTTCTAGAGTTCTAAACTGTAATCCTTGTATAAGATTGATTGAGTTTTAATAGAACTTAGACTGAAGATCGAGCAATGGAGGATGCTCGAGAACTGACTATCATCATGCCTAACCTTAACCGAAAACTTAGTTGGAGCACTCAGTTTTAGGTCTATCCATAATGAGAAGGAGAAATCAGTATGAGGGCTTTCTCAAACAGACTAAGGAGAAGTCAGTTCGAGGGATTATACCATACTGATCCGGAGAAATAAGGATGAGGGCATTTCTCATACTGACTATGGAAAGTCAGTATGAGGATTTACCATACTGACCGTGGGATGTCATTATGAGGGCTAAATTGTACTGACTCTTAGAAGTCAGTATAAGAAGCCTCAGTTAGACTCAGGCATTTGTAAAATGCCTTAGTCAATACGAGGTTATCGAAATTGGGTTCCTCGGGCTGTAAAGGAGTCTGACATAAAGTTAGTGTATAGTACACTGACAATGGGCGGAGCAGAAAGGAGACCTAAGGCATGGGCTACGATTTAACAATGAAATCCATGAGTCTAATGTCTGTTTTATGTGTCTAACGGATATAAATTCAAATTGCCATAGGCTCTCCTCTCTATATAAAGACCTGCCCTCTCAACCTTAACAGGTTACCTGAACAGAATTCAAAATCTACTAGTCTAAAGAGACAAAGGACATATTCAGGTCATCTCTTCCACTAAAACTCTCTCGGAGTTTTCCGTGTTGTAAACACGAGACTTGAGTCACTAACTCAAATTACCCACCGTGTTGTAAGCTGAGGCTCTGTTTGGTGAATATATTTTCCTGAGATATATTCATAGCAGTCAGTTACCTAGTCTGGGATTCTGATTATCACGGGTGTATGCCGACCACCTGAGTTCTGGGAAGAACCTTTAAACATCTAACCATTCTTGGAAGAATTAGTAAACATTCACCCACAAGGAAGGAAGCTGCAGGGTGCGTCCCCAGTTGAACCTGAAGACTAAGTCTACAAGGAGCTCTTAGGTGAGTGCTACAGTTGACCGGAGGATGGAGGTGTCATGGACTGTGTATAGATCGTAAGGAGGCTTGTATTCACCTAGTAAATTATCCAGACCTTGGGTCTGAAGAGTGGATGTAGGATATTGAAATCCGAACAACGATAAATCTCCTTGTGTTGCTTTACTGCTTTCTTTGTGCTTGCTCTATTTTTCTGTTCACAAACTGCTTGTTGAACCATCAATTCTTGTCCAAGTATTGAAGAACATACACTGTAAAACTGACTTAAGACGAAATAGAGACTTAAGCTTAAACTGACTACACACAAAACTGACTTTGCCCTGTTTAAATGAACCAGTGTTTGTGCTTATCTTTACTTCCGCATCATACAAAAAACCTTTCGTTGCACATATTGCACTCTAATTTTGGGACCAACAGTGTTTCCCAGCATGCATGCTGAATAAGGAACCTGATAAGTTAGATGGAAGGTCTAAGTTAATGTTGTTTGTAGGCTATCCTAAGCAAACAAAAAGTGGTTTCTTTTATGATCCAGAAGATCAAAAGTCGTTGTAAGTACCAATGCGAGATTCCTAGAGGATAAATTTATTAGAAACCACAATACCAAGAGTGAATTTGTACTTCAAGAAATTGAAGAGAACACTTTAAATCCATCAGGAGAACCCCGTGGCAGTCTGAGCATACCTAGAACAAGGATGGAACAAGATGCACGGTCGCCTACGCAAGATGGTGAATCAAAAGTGAATGCACCTAACATTGATACATTACAAGGGCCTCATTGTAGTGGGAGGGTGCTTCGGTAACCTGAATGATACATGTTCATGGGAGAGTCTTTTGACTTAATCATAGAAGAAGAATAAAATGATGTCGACCAATGGACATACAACAAAGATATGAATGACAGGGATGCTGATCAGTAGCTTCAAGCTATGGATTTATAAATTAAATTGATTACAGCTATGGATGTATACTAGATGGTTTTTGAGCTATAAGCAGTAAGTGGGTATACAAGAGAAAGAAATATTTGAGTGGTAACATAACGACATTTAAGGCTAGATTGGTGGCGAAAGGTTATTATCAAAGAGAAGGCATTGACTTTGATGAAACTTTCTCACCTATTGCAATGTTCAAATAAATTTGAATACTTCTATCCAAAGCTACACAGTCGGATTTAGAAATCTAGCACATAGATGTCGAAACCACATTCTTGAACGGGTACCTTGTAGAAGGTCGTGATATCTACATGCAACAACGAGAATGATATGTGTAGAAGAATGAGGAGCATCTTTTCTTGAACCTTAAGAAGTCCTTGTATGGATTTAAACAAGCGTCAAGGTCATGGAACAAACATTTTGATGATATGATCAAATCTTATGGATTTTTATAGTGCGAAAACGAGAGTTGTGTGTATCGATTATGTGTTAGTGGGAGCATGGTTTTTCTTGCACTTTATGTAGATTACATTCTCTTATTCAGAAACAATGTGGAGGTGTTGTTAAGCTTAAAACAACTTGTTCATCCAAACAGTTTCAAATGAAATATCTGGGTAATTCTGGCTATATCCTTTGGATCAAAGTCCTGCGGAATCGTAGGAAAATGAGGTTTAGCTTGTCTTAGGGTTCTTACATTGATATTGTGTAAGCTCATTTTCGCATGCAAGATGCAAAGCGAGGCTTATTGCCTTATTGTCATAGTATTCATCTCTCAAAGTCACAGTGCTGTGTAACCGAGAATGAAAAGAATGAGATAGAAATAGTATCATATGCTTCTGTAGTGGGAAGTCTCATGTATGCAATGCTTTATACGAGGAAAGATATCTGCTATATTGTAGGCATGGCGGCAAGATATATGTCCAATCACGGTCATATGCATTGGAATGTGGTAAAACACATTCTCAAATATCAGAGGATAATGCAAGACCTATGTCTTGTATATCAGTGTGAGAATTGGTGTCCTGTAGGGTATACGAATTCATATGGTGTGTAGGAGATCAAAGAGGATCATATGGATCCATTGACCTAGCTAGGTATAAACAATATCACGACTGAGACAAATCTTAGATAGCTTGACGGTTTAAGCTACGGCATATCAGTTCATACGTGAGCTTATCCTAGCTACTTGAATGTGTCGATACATCTTTATGTATTGATTAGATCAATTGTGGGATGGGCCATTCTCGGGGATATATGAATAAGCCAGATCCCTAGCATACTTCCTATGATCTTAAACCTAACAAAAGGTTAAATGGCACATACAAATTGACCGCACTTTGATTTGCTTTGATGCCCGAGTCTTACATGTACTCTAATATCTGAGGTATTCCTAATTTCATCTGCTGCAATTAATTTTGTAGGAGCTTGCATAGGTTTGTCAGGTTTATATAATCTTCATTTATTTCCAATATCTTGAGACTGATCCTTGGCAAAGTAAATAATAGTGACAACTCAATTTGTCTATTGTAGACTCGAATCCTACACCCTTATCTTCTTGAGTGTATATCTCTAGCCATGTAAGACTTGAATAATTATATTTTCTTTATGCTGACAATTCTTGACCTTGTGTCTTATGTCAGCTGGATGTTACTTCATTTATGGAACTTGTTGCCGTTTGTCTCTCCCTGCCACCACGTCCTGATCATGCTCTAATTGTCCCTGCATCAGTCTCGCCATGCAATATTTGCCCTTCTAATGATTTAGGTTCTCCGCAGACATTACTAACTCAATCTCCACCTTCGTCGCCATGGTGAGACTCTCCTGCGTCTGCTCTACCTCCTATCATGGGCCACTCGATGGCCACCCAAGCCAAAGTTGGGTTTTATAAACCTCACCATCATGCCCACTTCACCTCCACCACTCTTTATATATGTGGAATGTACTCTTTTGAGCAACATGGTTTCAAGTCTGCCGCCAAACAACCCAAATGATGGGCTGATATACATGATGAAATGGATGCTCTGCAAAAAAATTGAATTTTGGGATCTTGTTCCTTGGTCATTTGGTACTCATATTGTTGGCTCTAAATGATTTTCTAAACCAAATATATCTCTGATGGCATTGTTGAGCAACATAAATCTCATCTAGTAGTGCAAGGATTCACTTAGTTCTTGGGACTCGACTTCTCTCACACCTTCAGTCCCGAGGTAAAGGCAACCATTGTCCGGGTTTTTCTTACTCTTGTTGTTCACCTTAACTAATCACTGCACCAACTTAATATCAAGAATGCCTTCTTCAATGGTCTTTTATCCACACTGTTTACATGGTGCAATGATAGCGTATTTTGCAACACACTATTCTGCAAGTGTACAGATCACAGCAGATGACAAGTAATAATTTATCGAACTCAAAGATTGCAGGCTCGAAGTATAATCAAGCACTAAAATACAGATACGTTACTACTATCTAGACAAATTGATAAAAGAGTTTGTTTATTTAAACTAGGCAATATTGGAAAAGTAAATAACCAAAAAGGAAAATTGAAACTTTGAGTTTAGAAAATATATGGAGAACAGGATTCCAGGGTAATCGACTATGATGAATAATTATGCAATATTTCTTCAATCCAATTCCAATTTAATTTCCAAACGCATGGGTTAATCGCATTTATGTTATCAGGTGATTCTTCCGAACTCTAAACCATAACATTGAAATAAAAGACCTAATGACTACTTCCCGATGTGCAGAAGGACTTCTACTCGTGATTAAAAGCATCAGATTTTTAAAACCCTTTAATCAATCAAATTCCTTCCGTACATTTAATTTATTAAATCTAATTATCCTGCAACCTATTGATAAACCTTGACCTTCCAGTTCAAGGAAATACAAATCAAATCGCTATCCATGGCCAATATTAAGAATTAATTAAAACTCAAGAATGTGAATGGAAAGGGAGAATTGAATTAAACAAATATATGCATAAAGTTCAACATAGGTTCAAAACCCTAGAATCCAGGATGGATTTAGCCAAACATGCTAAATTCCATAATCACAGAGTAAGAAAGATACAAAAACAATAGAAACATGAAACCAAAATCCCGAGTCTTCGATCTTGAATCTTCAGCCTTCGTACTTTTGAATTCTACTCCGTTCTCCCTCTCTGACTCTCGACTCTCTTAAATTAATGATGAAGAAACCTTTTTTTTAGTCTTAGAAGCCTCTATTTATACTTATCTTCTTCAAACCCAAAAACATATGGGATTTGCATCAATTTTTGCCCAAGAAATCACGATCGGCGACCCATAAAGCAATGATGGCGACCTATTTGTAGATTCGGTCGTCGTTTCTATGCCAAAAGGAAAAATGAGAAAATACAGGAATGGGGACCCATTTGCAGATTCGGCTTCCGCCTTCTACGCATTTTGGGTCGCCGTTCCTGTCGCAAGCTGAAACTGGAATTTTTTGCTGATCTCTTCTCACTTTTTTCTTTTCTTGATGCAAAGAAACATCGATTGGCTAATGGTACTCGATCATATCCTGTAAACGGCTCAATTGTGCGTGAATCCTTCGTAAACAACCTAAAACTAAGCCAAACGTAATATTTCCTAATAGAATAAGAAAAAAGTATAAAAATATCATTGAATGACCTAATCTGAGGCATATAGCTAGCAAATTCACAGTAGTAAATGCACAAAATGAGTGTTTATCAAGCCCCCAAACAACTATTGTTCTTCCTCAAACAATGAGGAAGACAAATAAAAGAAAATGTAAATACGAGGGGTGCATTTATTGATCAAAAATTGTTTCAGACACAAAGAGGGTTGTGATTCCCACACCAACAAACAAAACAATCATCAATTAAGTGAGTATTTCATAGTTTCAATCCCAACCTCCAGAAATCTGCTTCTCACAGGATATTGTATCACTCAAATCTCGCTCAAATTGTAAGAAAGGCTAGTGTATACTCTCTACTGTCAACTGTACAACTTTCCTACCATAGCCTTGCTTATTGTCTAAACTCTCCATTGACTCTGGGAATGTTAGGACAAAGATCAAAAAGGTCTTTATTCTAGGTTCTAATCTAGGCACATTGGTGAAAGGTATGGAATATTTGGCTAAGTGACTGAATAGATTCAACCTTATAACTTCATTCACACGACTACTTCTCATCACATACCACACTTATTGACTGACTGACTTATACAATATACCACGACTCAGCTGAAAGACTACGCACCCCATAGGTACAATACAATAGGATTCAAATTTGAATACGACACTATGCACGCTTTGTGCATTAATAAAACTCAACAACTACACTATGCACACTTTGTGCATTTTATTGGGCTACTCATTGGTATCTTTTTTTCTTTACATAAAATATAACTCTATTATCCACCACAAGGCTATTGGACAATGTACGGCCATGAACTATTTATTTTCACCACCTATCATCAATAAATACCCATATAATTCTATTCACACCTCCTATCATCCAGTTTAGAAAGAAGGGTTTAAAGGCTCAACTGGTTTAGCAAAAGATTATGTAATGGGTTAGTGTTTGGGTTTAATGAGGCCCATGAAATGATGGCCTAAGATCATTTCTAAGTCCATGACACTCCTCTATGTAGTTTTGAGACACAAACCAATGCAAGTTCTAGAGGCAAGCGTACAGTGACATATCTCTCAATGAAACGAACACAGACTTAAATTCTCACAGGCTTAAGCATATCCTAGAGGCTAGAATCAATTCCACTAATGTATGCACCTCATCAGTTCATGTGTAGTTCAATAATGCAAGTTTCACGTGAAAGAAATAGTTGTCATCGTAAATGCGATCAATAATATGCAAATACAACCCTTGTCAAATCATTCATATCCCAACATAGTGCAACAAAATAATAGAGGTTCCAATTACAAACCCACTAAAATAAAAGACAACTAAAACATTTAAAAATTTAAACAAATACATCACTGATGGTTCATGTTAATACAACTAGTGCAGTTCATATTTCAAAAAGTACAGGAGAAAAGCAGAAAATAGAAAAGATAGAAACACACATCACCCGATCACATCCCCTCCAGAGTTATTCTCTTGTAGGTGGGGGCCGAGAGAGTGAGAATGGTCCCCCACCCGATCCCATCGAACAGTTCTTTGACACAATCATAGAGCCCTAAGTCCTGAAGGGCTTGGATATCAATGTAGCGAGTGCTTTCAACTCCCCGTTTGACCAGCCGGTCAAAATTATGCAAATGCTCCATTTCACGGAGCTCAATTCTTATAGATTCTAGTGTTGTCTGGGAAGGACCAGCTGTGCGGCGTCTGGGGGCCATAATAAACCTGCACTTAAAATAATAAAATCAGAACCCAGCACAGTAGAAAGAAAGCAAGAAAAGAAAGCTTAAAACAAAAAGAAACTATGCAAAAACAATGAATCCCCAAGACTCAAACATATACAAGGCCACTTTTACCAGGTGTATCAAATTGGTAGCAATGTCACACTTTAAGTTAAACTATAACTCCACGATCGAATTCTACATCCCCCAAACACAAAGAAGACTCCAAATCCAACATTGAACCACAACCAAAACCAAAACCATTTCCACAAAACAATTAACCAAAGACAGGAAACAAATTACCTAATAGTTCAATCCCTCAATGGAAACCTAAAGAAAGACAGTAAAGGGCATACTAACAGAGCTAGGGGAACAAGTAAATTAGGCAATTCAAGCAAATAAACATCAAAACTAAAGTTCCCCCCCAACTCAAAACCCTAGATAAAATATAACTAGAATGCACACATTCAAACCCCCAATTCAACCATTAAAGCCTAAGAATGAGAAATTAAATCGAAAATAACCAAAGCAAGCATGACATCACGAATTCAATTTAACATTGAGTTCACAAAATTAAAACCCTATTAACAACTAAAACAAGAATGATAACAATAAATTCGACCTACATTACCAACTAAGATATGAATTAGAATGCAATAACTCGAAATACAAAGTTAGAACACGAATATAACCTTGGATTTGAAGCTAAATTGATGAAAAATGAAAAGTCCTAGGAATTGGGGTTCCACGAATTTTGGACGAATTTTGAAAAAATAATAGAAACCTTCCTAGTGTGATGTGTAATCAATGTGTGAAGGGATTTGGTGAGATTGATTGTGTGGGAAGAGAATTTTTACAGAGAAGGTGGGAGGAGTTCGTGAGTTTTCTTGTGGTATTTGAAAAAAAAAAGGATGAAAGTGAGGGAAGAGGGAGCAATTTTACCTTAAAATCCCAATTTTTGCATGAATGGCGACCCAGAAATACACAAATGGCAACCGCCATTCGTGTTCCGAGTTGCCAAGTCTGTCATGAAGGTAATTCAGAGAAAATTCACGAACGGCGACCCGTTTACATAAATGGTGACTGCCATTCGTGTAAACGGGTCGCCATTTAACCCTCGAACCAAAAATTGATTTTTTTACAGAAATGGCGACCCAACCAACAGACTTGGCGACCGCCAAGTATGTTTTCAGGTCACCGTTTCTGCCTCAAACCTGAAAATAATTTGATGACGAACTTGGTGACCCACATTTCACGTACGACGACCGCCGTTTGTGTTTTCGGGTCGTCGAGTCTGTATTTTCCAGCGAATCTCCTTAGTTCCATCTCCTTTCCTGCACCCAATGAACTCAACAACCAAAAGTGAACGTAAAACATGAAAATGGGGCAAAACGAGACAAATTAAAGCAATTAAAAGGTAATAAAAGTTGGGTTGCCTCCCAACAAGCGCTTTATTTATTGTCAGTAGCTAGACATAGCAGTAAGTACTCTATGGATAATCCAGATCAAGTTGACACACAAAGGACACGGACTCAGAATGAAAGTACTTTTTAACTCGCTGGCCATTAACTGTAAAATTCATAACATTAGACCCAAGTCAAGAGTTCCATTAGAATTTTCTAGGATCTGCTTAATCTCGCAATTAGCTAACTCCGTCTGCCAATTGGCTTGGGGATGATATGGAGAAGTGATTTTGTGGCGAACTCCATATTTAGCCAGCAAGCTCCCTAGCGATTTGTTCTTAAAGTGTGACCCTCCATCGCTCAGTAGTGCTCGAGGTGCTCCAAAGTGAGTTAGAATGTTCTTCTGAAGAAATTTTAGCACCACCTTCGAGTCACTAGTCACGGTGGGGATAGCCTCAACCTACCGGGTCACATAATCCACAGCCAGAAGGATGCACTGGTAGCCATAGAACTTAGGAAATGGCCCCATGAAATCGTTGCCCCAAACATCAAATGGCTCGATCTCCAGCATGTATTTCTGAGGCATCTCATCCTTCTTTGATATGTTCCCTATCCTCTGGTATCGATCACAGCTGGCCATAAATTTCTGACAATCACAGTAAACAGTAGACCAATAAAAACCACTGGTGAGGATCTTTTTTGTTGTCCTATTTGCTGCACAGTGGCCACCATATGGGGACAAGTGACAGTCATCCATAATCTAATTTCTCTCTTGCATCCCGATGCACCACGTAATCACCATGTCAGCACAGCGGCGGTAGAGAAAGGGCTCATCCCAGTAGTAGAACTTGCAGTCATGCATGAATTTTGTCTTTTGATGGGAGGACAGATCGGGTGGTAGCACACCTAAAACCAAGTAATTCACCAAATTCATGTACCATGGATCCACCTCTTCAACTGCAAGCAGCTGTTCATACGAAAACACCTCAGTGATACGAATTCGTGGATCATCTCCCTCCACCGGATTCTCAAGCCTAGACAGATGGTCTGCCACCACATTTTTGCACCCCTTGCGGTCTTTAATCTCCATGTCAAACTCTTGTAGCAGCAGTATCCATCGAATCAGTCTCGACTTTGCTTCCTTCATCTCAAACAGATAACGGATGGAAGTATGATCCGTGTACACCACCGTCTTCGCCCCAACCAGATAAGCACGGAACTTATCAAATGCGAACATCACAGCCAGCAGCTCCTTTTCAGTAGTTGTGTAGTTAACCTGAGCTTCATCCATGGTCTTGCTTGCATAGTGAATGACTCTAAAGATCTTGTTCCTTGTCTGTCACAGGGTAGCTCCAACCGCAGCATCACTGGCATCGCGCATAAGGACAAAGGGCTCTGACCAGTCCGGCGAGATAAGAATCGGATGAGTAGTGAAGGCCTGCTTCTACTTCTAGAAAGCCTGCAAACAATGCTCATCAAAAACAAACTTTGCATCTTTAAAAAGTAATGAACTAAGAGGTTTAGATATTTTCGAAAACTCCCTGACGAACCTCCTATAGAAGCCTGCATGACCCAAAAAGCTCCTCACCGACTTCTCATTAGTGGGGGTGGCAGCTTTGAGATCGCCACGATCTTTGCACGATCCACCTCCAAACCTGAAGCAGAAACTTTGTGACTGAGGACAATGGCCTCTCGTACCATAAAATGACACTTCTCCTAGTTTAAAACAAGGTTAGTTTCCTGACAGCGCTGCAGTACTGTAATCAGGTTTTCCAAGTAGTTATCAAATGAATGACCAAACACAGAAAAATCATCCATAAACACTTCCATTATATTCTCTACAAGTCCACTAAATATAGACATCATACATCTTTGGAAGGTAGCAGGAGTGTTACACAATCCAAAAGACATCCGTCTGTATGCAAAAACACCATAGGGACAAGTAAAAGCAGATTTATTTTGGTCCTCAAGGGCAATAGCTATTTGTTTATATCCCGAATAACCATCTAGAAAGCAGTAAAAATCATAGCCAACCAACCTATCTAGCATTTGATCAATAGAGGGAAGGGAAAAGTGATCCTTACAAGTAACACTGTTAAGTGCTTTGTAGTCGGTGCACATTCTCCAGCCAGTGACAGGTCTATGAGCGATCTCCTGAACACTCTCGTCCTTGATGACTGTAGTACCTCCCTTTTTGGCCACCACTTGAGTGGGACTCACCCACTCACTGTCTGATATGGCATAGATCATGCCAGCATCCAACAACTTCACAACTTCCTTCCGCACAACCTCTTGCATAATTGGATTTAATCTTCGCTGCGGCTGCACCTTTGGTTTATATCCATCCTCTTATAGAATCATGTCCATACAGATAGAAGGGAAAATACCCTTGACGTCAGATAACAACCACCCAATAGCAGATTGGTGGTCTCTCAAAACCCTTCATAATGTATCTAACTGAATAGAAGAAAGGGTGGCATATACAATTACCAGATAGGTCTCATTTTCTCCCAAGTAGGCATACCTCAAATGATCTGATAAAGGCTTTAGATCCAGCACTGGTGGCTCCTTCTTTTCTTCCTGCCTCAGAACCTTTTTGCGAGCTTCCTCTTCTTCCTCCTCGCTCCCCAACTTCAAAAATTGAACATTCTCCACCTTGTTCTTCTCACCTGCAGTATTTAAGGCTAGAACGGACTGTAGCCGCTTATCACATGCATCATATAATTCATCACAGGAATAAACAGAGTTTTGAAGCCCATAATCTAAAGAATCGGAAGTAACAATAGAAGAGTCAAAGGGATACAAAACCTGGACCATGTCGCACTCCTCGAAGAAATCACCAGAATCATGTTTCTCCATGGCTTTGTAGATGGAGAAAGTGATCTTCTCATCATTTACCCTCAAAGTCAGCTCTCTTTTCTTCACATCTATGAGAGCATCAACAGTATGAAGAGAAGGTCTCCCTGTTCTTAAGATATGGCTTGGTCTAAGGTTATCACTAATTATTAATTTCTAGTGTCAAAAGGTTCCTGACATGGTAATGAAATTAAATGAATTAGGGCTTAAAACCCGCAGTTCTGGTTGAGTTTGACATCGTAAACGTCTACGAGTGTAGCTTGTGGTGGGAACTCTTGGGCAATTAGTGGAAAACATTTGTATTTGATTTATTAAAAGGTTTTCAATGCATTTGTTTTCGAAGTTCTACATGTATGTTCTTATTTAAAATCCTTTATTGTTTCAGATATGTCTATGTCTACTGTCGATCATTTACTAACTCTCAATCCTCTGACTGGTCCGAACTTCCCTGAATGGAGTTTTTGCATCAAACACGTCCTTTACCTAAAAAATCAAGAATATGTTCTTTTTATGGATCCACCATTGCGTACTCATGATAAGGTCTGTGAACTTGAGCTTCAATTTTATGAAAGATGGGAGGATGCTGATGAGTTCGCCTTTTGGCTCATCACGGGTTCTTTATCTAGAAAATTAAGGCACAAGTATGAGTATCTTGAGAGGGCTGGAGAGATCTGGAAAGAACTCTAGACAGCTTATGGCAATGTGGAGCGGACTATTAACTATGGACTTGTGCACGATCTTGTGTGCAAGAAAATGGTTGAAGATAGTTCGGTGACAGTGCACATGATGTCTATGATTGATCTCATGAGATAGTTCACTGTACGGGGTGGTAATATCAGTGCGCAAGGCGAGATTGATATCATCCTGAACTCTCTTCCGGACTCTTTTTATGACTTTAAGGTGATTGCTGCTGCAAGGGGAGAGTATGTTCTGCATGAGCTACTTGAGGACCTTGTGGTGGAGAAATCTTCCATGCGAGCACGGATGCATGTTCTCACTGCTTCTTGTACTGGTTCGACAACCTCTAAGGTTGGGGATTATGGTGCTGAAAGCAAGCTCAGGAAAGCAGGCAGTGAAAGCAAGTCAAAGAAGGTGAAGAGAGTCAAGGTCACTCCAAAGAAAAATAGGTGTGCTTGATGCGGAAAGGTGGATTGTCCGAATGCTAAGGGACAAGGTACAACATTTGCATTTGTAACGAAAACATGTTTAGCATCGGTTTCTACTCATTCGTGGGTAGTGGATAGTGGAGCTACTGATCATGTTTGTTACATTTTGCAGGGGTTCACACCGAGGAGGGTGTTGAAGAATGACGAGGTTACCATCTCAATGGGGAACGCAGCACAAGTGAGTGCAGCTGCCATTGGAGATTTCACCTTGTATTTTGATGATTTTGTTTTAACATTGAGAGATGTTTTATATGTGCCGAATTTTCGGCGGAACCTTATTTCAGTTTCCAAACTTTATGTTGATGGATATTCAGTTATTTTTTATAGTGGTATTTCTATCATCGGCAATAACGGTGTTATCTGTTGTGGAATGATGAATAATTCTCTCTATGTTATTAACTGCAATCATAAGTCTTCTGCAAGTATTGCATGTAATTCATCCGCAATTGATAATCCTAGAAAGAAAAAAACTTACTTATTCTGAAGAGGATCTTACATATCTCTGGCACTTGAGACTCGGTCACATCAGCTTGAAGCGGATTCAGCAACTTGCAGATGACGGTACATTGGACTTAGTCGGGGCTGTACCTTATCAATTCTGCGAATCCTGCATTGAGGGCAAGATGTCAACTAGGCCTTTTAAGGCTAGTCAGTCTCGAGCAGAGGATGTGTTGGAATTGATCCATTCTGACTTATGTGGACCGATGTCCACGCAGTCTCGTGGAGGGTACGAGTACTTTGTCACTTTCATTAACGATTACTCAAGGTACGGATACGTTTACCTGCTTCGCTAGAAGTCTGAATGCTTTGAGAAATTCAAAGAGTTCAAGGCTGAGGTAGAAAAGAAGGTCGGGAAAACTATCAAGTCACTGCAATCTGACCGCGGTGGCGAATACCTCGGTAACGAGTTCTTGCAGTATTTGTCTGATCATGGGATTACATCCCAATGGACTGCACTGGGTACTCCCCAGCAGAACGGTGTAGCTGAAAGAACAAATAGGACTCTTCTAGAGATGTTAAGATCAATGATGATTTATGCAAACTTACCAATTTCATTTTCGGGCTACGCATTAGAAACAACAGCTTACGTGTTAAATGTGGTTCCTTCTAAATCAGTTCCTAAGAAGCCTTCTGAGCTCTTCCTTGGTAGCAAACCAAGTTTGTGCAAGTTTAGAGTATGGGGATGTCCGGCACACATATTGTCGAAGGAACCTGATAAGTTAGAAAGCCGGTCAAAGGTAATGCTGTTTATAGGGTATCCCAGGCAAGCAAAAGGTGGTTACTTTTACTGTCCTGAGAGTCAGAGAGTCGTTGTTAGCACCAACACTAGATTCTTAGAGGACAATTATGTGAGTAATCACAAGTCAAGTAGTGATATCGTTCTTCAAGAAATTGAAAATGGGAATGCGATTCTAAGGGAAAGGGAACATGTAGACGTGGGTGTACCTGTGAGAGGTTCAGCACCACAGACACATTCTTCAGTGCAAGGTACAGAACACAAGTTATTGCACCTACTACTAACATGGCAACGATGCCTCGTCGTAGTGGGAGAGTTATTTTCCAACCGGAAAGGTACATGTTCGTGGGTAAGTCTTCGGACTTGAGCCCGAAAGACGAACATGAGGACTCTGACCCACTGACTTACGAAGAGGCAGTGCAGGACAAGGATGTTGAAAAATGGTGTGTTGCCATGGATTCTAAAATTGAATCCATAACTGCTATGGATGTATACCAGAAAAATGATTTGCCGGATGGCTTTAGGGCCATAGGGTGCAAATGGGTATACAAGAGAAAGAAAGAGGCGGATGGAAAAGTCATGGCTTTTAAAGCGAGGCTGGTAGCGAAGGGTTATAGTTAGAAAGAGGGCATTGACTATGACGAAACCTTTTCACCCGTAGCCATGCTCAAATCCATCCGGATATTCCTTGCCTTAGTTGCGCATATGGACCTCGAGATTTGGTAGATGGATGTCAAAACCGCTTTTCTAAACGGTTACCTTGAAGAAGGTAGGGGCATCTATATGCAGCAACCCGAGGGTTACATACGCAAGGGCGAAGAACATATTTTCTGGAAGCTTAGGAAGTCGAGGTCATGGAACTTACGTTTTGGCGATGTGATTAAATCCTATGGATTTGCATAGTTAGAAAACGAAAGTTGTGTTTACCGACTTTGTGTCAGTTGGAGCGTGGTTTTCCTTGCACTATATGTCAATGACATACTTCTATTTGGAAACAACGAGGGAGTGATGTAGGAAATCAAAGGTTGGTTATCCGAACAGTTCCAAATGAAGGATTTGGGAGAAGCTGGCTACATCCTTGGGATTAAGGTCTTATGAGATTGTAAGAGAAGGATGTTGAGCTTATCCCAGACATCCTATGTGGATACTGTGATAGCCAGGTTCAGCATGCAACATGACAAGAAAGGTTTGCTACCTTTCAAACATGGCGTTCGTCTTTCTAGAAGGCAGTGTCCTGAGATACAGCGGGAGAAGATGAGATGAGTCTTGTACCATACGCTTCGGCGGTGGGTAGCCTCATGTATGCGATGTCGTGTACCAGGCCAGATATTTGTTATGTTGTTGGCGTGGTAGCAAGATATCAGTCTAACCCTCGACAGGCACATTGGACTGTGGTAAAGCACATCCTCAAGTAATTGAAGAAAACTAGAAATTACTCTCTAGTTTATCAAAGTGAGGATTTGTGCCCTGTGGGTTATACTGACTCGGATTTCCAAGGGGACCAGAATGAGAAGAAATCGACCTCGGGATATGTGTTTACCTTGGGAGGTGGAGCTGTATCTTGGAGGAGCTCAAAGCAGAAATGCATTGCTGACTACACCATGGAGGCGGAATATGTCGCCGCCTCCGATGCCTCGAAAGAGGGGGTATGGCTCAGGAACTACCTTTTGGAGTTGGGCGTGATTCTGAGTTTGCCGAGGAGCATCACAATTTATTGTGATAACTCTGCTGTAGTGGCGAACTCAAAGGAACCGCGGTCTCACAAGGCAAGCAAACAGATAGAGAGAAAGTACCATATCATACGAGAGATCGTATCGAGAGGTGATGTGCTGATCAAGAAGATTGACACTAAGGACAACCTTGCTGATCCATTTAGAAAGAGCTTGCCGCAAAAAGTTTAAGAAAGACATATTCGTGAGCACTCTGAGGTGGATGCCAACCACTGATAGTGGTTAATGAGATAGCAGGCTAGATAGACGCACTGTATACTCTGTAATAGTTTAGTTATGCTTTGAGTATAAGTGGGAGATTGATGGATTTTGTATACTGAAAGCATTTATTATAATGAGTATATGACGGTTTATTTCTCCTATCTGTCAAACAATATTACATGCATGTAACAATGGTATCCTCTTGTCTCACCGATAGGGACGATCTACGGCATGTAGTAGATCACACAAGACAGTATGATCACTTGACCTAGTGAGACATAAACCTAATCACAGCCGAGACAGCGTATGAGGATACGTCTGTCCGGATGGCTGCGGCATTGTCGGAATAAGTAGTCTATCTTGGTTACTTGACATGCTAGTACGCAAGGGTGACATATTGATGGACCGCAGTGAGATGTATTCGACTGTCTGACGTCAGCGAATACAAGATCTCGTTGTTGATTGAGTCCAAACCCTAACAAAGGTTCAGGGGTGTGCACGGATTGACTGTTGCTTTCACTTGTCATAATGGAGAGCCTAAGTAACGTGCTCGTATATCCGCATCTTGGGTAACAGTAGTTCGTGTAGTACTGCCCTGAGGAGCTCAATGACATTCATCGTGACAAAGTCCTGCAGGCTGATTAAGCTCAGGAATAATAAGATATTAATTAATTGTAGATAGAGCTTGTCAGAAGCTCCAATTAATTAATGAATGTCGGGTAACCTTAAAGATGGAGATTTTCAATTAATGCAGCCCGTTCTCATAACATGGTAATAAAGGGGTAGGTCAGTATTAATTCTGTGGTGAAAATGAATTAATATTAATTAATTAATTGTGTTCTGGGTTGTGGACATGGGAATTAATTAATTTATAGGCTCACTTTATTATTTGCATTAGGTCCCAGGACTGGCCCAATAATATATGCTGAAAAAAGGCCCAGTAGCTCAGTAGGGTTAAAACCCTAGGTCTATAAATAGACAGCTCCCTCTCTCAAATCCCTAGCCACTTCATAACATTCAAATCAGTTTGAAACCCTAGGGAGAGAGAGAGCAGTGGGCGGCGCCTGTAGAGGGGAGAAGGAAGATTTTTCTGCTCCGGTCTACATCACAGATCTGTGGAATCCTCACCAGTAACAGATTTGAACAGCATTGGGACACAGCCCTGAAGATCTGATCTGGAGAACAGGATTTTGTTTTCTTTATTTTTATTATTCAATTAAATCTTGAAATTAGTATTCTAATTTCATATTCCGCAGATTTATTGAATCGCGTGGTTGAATTGAAAGTTGGATATTCAAAAGCAAAAGATCGGATCAGACTTATCGGATTTACGGTAATCTCTTAATCCACGAATTAAATTAAATTCATAGAAGCATGCTAGGCTTTTATTTTGAATTTTGATTATGTGCAATATCCATAAATCGATCCGGTTCACTTGGGTTTTTGTGATTCGGTTCACTGAAATCCCTACAGCTCTTCCATATGCAGGACCACAAAATCAGTTGGGAAGATAAATTCCCCAACTTTTACCAGCACATCCTCGACTACCCCTTTAGGGTAGTTCACCGACCTGTCATCCATTTGAAACCTAATGGTAGTGGATTTGATATTCCTAATCCGGAGCTTTTTGAAGATGAAGAGGGGCATCGGATTGATGCTAGCCCCTGAATCGCAGAGAACCTTCTCGAAGTTCTACCCCTCAATCACACAAGTAATAGAGAAGCAACCTGGATCAGCCCTTTTCACTGGCATCTTTTTCTGAATAATAGTGTTGCACTCTTCGAACAAGTTAACAGTCTCAAATGCTCTAAAGGGCTTCTTATGGGTAACCATATCCTTCAGAAACTTCATATACCCAGGAGTTTCCTGCACAACTTCGATGAGATGAAGGTTGATGTAGATCTTCTTCATGTGCTCCAGGAACCTCTTATACCTCTCCTCCTTATGCTTCTTAGCAAATCTCTGTGGGAAGGGAACAACGATAGGACCAACAGGTTTGGTGTTGTCTTCAGGACAAGAACCTTTGCTCTTTTGAACTTGTTCTTCTTCAGGATGAACATTAGCAGGCTGTGCAACTTCAGGTTGCACAGACATATCAACGGGCATAGATGGGCCCTCATATCCTCTGCCACTACGAGTAGAATGGCATTGCATTGGTCCTAGGGGTTCACCACATTGTTGCTAGGGAACTATCCAGGAGTATGCTGATTTCCCATCACATTGGCAATCTGAGAGATCTGAGTGTCAATCTGCTTCATGTGCTTTCCTATCTAACCCATGCCAGTCTGCAGCTCAGTAATATCCCCCTCCATTTTTCTTGTCTTGGCATTAGACACAAAAATAAACTGAGTGAGGAGCTCCCTCATGCTCGGCTCCTTAGGCTCATTGATAGCCCCATTCATTACAGAAAACCCAGGTGGGGGCTGCAGTGAATTACTTGGGTTAGCATAGGAGAAATTTGGGTGATTCCTGTTGTAAGGATGATAAGTCTTATTCCCCACTGGATACCCCCTATTGTTGTTGAAGTTCCTATGATTGACATAGTTGGCATTTTCAATCTGCATTTCAGCCCCCTAATCAAATCCGAAATGGGGCAAATTATTCTCCAGCTTAGTTAGACAGGTCTCTAGTGATTTGGTAGAAGCAGCTACCTCCTGTCTCATCAACCTAACCTCAGCAGCCAGGTCCCCAGTGTCATCAACTGTTGCCACTCTGCGCTCCTTCCTATCTATGGGCCAGTTGTATTCACTCTTTGCCATAGTCTCCAGCAACTTTATACCTTCCTTGGGGGGTCTAGAGTAAGGGACCCCCCATCTGAAGCACTCACATGCTTTTGGGTTTTGTTGTCGAGACCTCCGTAAAAGTAGCACACCTGCTGCTTTTCAGTGAAACCGTAACAAGGACAGGCACGGAGCAGATCCTTGTAGCGCTCCCACGCCTCATGGAGATACTCTCCTGAAAATTGCCTGAACTGAGCAATCTGAGTCTGCAACCTGATAGTCTTGCTCGGTGGGAAGAATTGGATTAGAAACTGCTTGCATTTGCTCCTCCCATGATTCGATCTCGCTACAGTCCAGCTATAAATACCAAGTCAAGGCTCTATCGCACAGTGAGAAGGAGAACAACCGCAGTCTGATGTAGTCAATAGGTACCTGATTCTGCTTGACTGTATCACATAGTAACAGGAAAGACTGGATGTGCACATGAGGGTCTTTAGATGGTAACCCTCCAAATTGGTTCTGCTGGGCAGTGTGAATTAGACCAGTCTTCAGTTCAAAATTGGGCTTGTTCACCTTCAGCCAAAAATCAGCATGGCGATGCAAATCAGTCATAGGCTTATACATCTCATCGATGGTTGCCTCGAGAGGCACTACTTGAGGTTGCTGCTCCTGGAGCTTCAGATTCATCTCCTAGAGTTGCCTCTGCAACTCTGCAATTTGCGTGGTGTGATTATCAGCCATCGGGAATGCTAGCATTCTTCTGGCAGAATTCCTTCGACACGAAGCTTTGATTTCCAGATCTAAAGGCTAAATTGGAAGACCCTTCGACCTGGTTCGCATATACTACATGAAAGGAACACCAGAAGTGATCAACACAACAAATAAAGATATAAAATATGCGTAAAATAAAATCTAGAGTTGTGGCGCAATATCAGAATTAGTGTCAATTATAAATCGATGCAATCCCCGACAATGGTGCCAAAAACTTGATACCATATTTTGCAACACACTATTCTTCAAGTGTACAGATAACTGCAGATGGCAAGTAATAATTTATCGAACTCAAAGATTGCAGGCTCGAAGTATAATCAAACACTAAAACACAGATACATTACTACTATCTAGACAAATCGAAAAAAGAGTTTGTTTATTTAACCTAGGCAATATTGGAAAAGTAAATAATCAAAAAAGAAAATTGAAATGTTGAGTTTAGAAAATATATGGAGAATAGGATTCAGGGTAATCAACTATGATGAATAATTATGCAATATTTTTTCAATCCAATTTATTTCAAAATGCATGGGTTAATCACATTTATGTTATCAGGTGATTCTTGTCTAAACCATAACATGGAAATAAAAGACCTAATGACTCCTTCCAGATGCGCGGGAGGACTTCTACTCTTGATAAAAAACATCAGATTTAATTTATTAAATCTAATTATCATGCATCCTATTGATAAACCTAGACCTTCCAATTCAAAGAAATACAAATCAAATCGCCATCCATGGCCAATATCAAGCAATTAAGTAAGACTTAGGAATAATTAGAATGTGAATGGAAAGGGAAATTTGAATTAAACAAATATATGCATAAAGTTCAACAAAGGTTCAAAACCTTAGAATCCAGGATGGATTTAGCCAGACATGCTAAATTCCATAATCGCAGAGTAAGAAAGATACGCAAACAAAGGAAACATGAAACCAAAAACCCAAGTCTTCAATCTTGAATCTTCAGCATTCGTACTTTTGAATTCTGCTCCATTCTCTCTCTACGACTCTCGACTCTCTTAAAATAATGATGAAGGAACCTTTTTTCAGTCTTAGAAGCCTCTGTTTATACTTATCTTCTTCAAACCCAAAAAGGTATGGTATTTCCATCAATTTTTGCCCAAGAAATCACGATCGGCGACCCATAAAGCAACGATGGCGACCGCCATTTCTGCACCCGGGTTGCCATCTCTGCATCGAACCAAATTCTTGAAAAATTACAAATTCGGTGATCGAAATGCATGAATGGCGACCGCCATTCATGCAGTTCGGTCGCTGTTTCCGTTTCAAAGGAAAAATGAGAAAATACAGGAATGACGACCCATTTACAGATTCGGCGACCGTCGTCTACGCATTTTAGGTCGTCGTTCATGTCGTAAACTTAAACTAGAGTTTTTTGCTGATCTCTTCTCACTTCTTTCTTTTCCTGATGCAAAGAAACATCGATTGGCTCATGGTACTCGATCATATCCTGTAAACGGCTTAATTGTGCGTGAATCCTGCATAAACAACCAAAAACCAAGACAAACGTAATATTTCCTAAAAGAATTTGAATAAAGCATAGAAATATCACGGAACGACCTACTCTGAGGCATATAGCTAGCAGACTCACAGCAGTAAATGCACAAAATGAGTGTTTATCATGCAACCACCGGGATATGTTGATCATGTTCTTCTTAATCATGTTTATAGATTGAAAAAAGCTCTGTACGGCTTCAAGTAGGCTCCTCGTGCATTGTTTCAATATCTTAGTGACTTTGTTCTCCCCATGGTAGATGACACCTCCTAGTTCGTATTCTCTCGCAAGTCTATTTTGCTCTATTAACTCATCTACGTTGCTTACATTAATCTTAATGGAAACAACTCAGCTTAAATCTCGCGGTTCATCTCCAACATGAACTCAGAATTTGTAATCAACGACATGGACATGTTGACTTATCTCTTGGGGTTGTAGGTTACTTATACTGATGATGGTCTCTTCATATAGCAGGCGAAATATGTTCGCGACATACATGCTTGCTCGGACCTTGATACAAAACCTACTGGTACACCATTGCTTTTTGGCCAAATTCTTACTACAACTTGCACTCATCTTGTCGACATCACTCAATATCGACCTATTGTTAGAGCTCTTTCAATATCTTACTATTATTAGGCCTAACATCTCTCCGTTAATGTTGCCAGTCAGTTCCTGTAGGATCCTATCTCTGATCATCTTCAAGCTGTTAAAATGATCTTGCGTTATGTCAACAAGTCTCTCTCCTATGGCTTTCTGCTTTTGTCGTTGCACTACTTACGACTTGGTTGCTTATTCTGATGCGCATTGGGCTACCTGTCCAGACACCCGATGGTCCACTTTTGGTTATGTCGTCTTTCTCGCTAGAAACTTGGTCTCTTGAAGTGCAAAGAAACAACCTATTGTGCTCTGTTGTAGTTGTGATTCAGAATATCGAGCACTCGCAAACACTGTAGCAAAAGTAGTTTGGCTCTCTTCTCTTCTTTGTAAGCTTCGAATTTGTCTTCATTGTGTCCCACATTTATTTTATGACAACAAGAGCGCTCTCTTTCTTAGTCAAAATCCGATAGCTCATAAATATACCAAACATATTGAAATTGGTCTTCACTTTATTTGGGATCTTATCCATGTTGGTCGATTGGTCATTGTATTTACCATCTACGAGCATCAAATTGCAAATATATTTATTAGAATTCTTCCTGGACCTATGTTCGAGTTTCTCATGAACAAGATAAATTCCGATATCTTGCCTGAGGGGGTTAATAAAAAATAAATTTTAATCTAGATTTCATATCTTTCTATAATATCCATAGGATATTATTGTTATTTTCTTTCCTTACTTTTCTCATTATTCTATCGTTATAAACACATGACATTAGGGGTGTAAATGAACCAAACTGTTCGTGAGCTACTCGGATCTCGACTCGATAAAAGCTCGTTTGAGTTCGTTTAGTAAAGCTCGTTTATTAAATGAACCAAACTTGAGCATCATAGTATTCGACTCGTGAGCTCGTGAGCAGGCTCGTTAGCTAAAATTAGTAAGAAATATAAAACTATTACCTTTATAAAAATAATATTTTCATGATTTAAAAGAAACAATAATGATAAATTTATATAATAATGAAAGAAATCAGAAGTTGAGCATGAATATGATATTTTTTTTGGAATAAATAACTTTATCTTCAAAATAATAATGAAAATCTTAAATATATTCTAAATTTAGAAAGTTCGTTTAGGCTCGGAAAAAACTCGATAATGTTCGTGAACATCAAAGTATTCGATAAAAAAGCTCGAAGCTCGACTCGAAACTAAATGAGTCAAACTTGAGCACGGCACTACTCGACTCGACTCGGTTCGATTACACTATGACATACAATGAATATCATTATGGTGAATCCTATTAGTATGAATAAATTTTCTTGATTATTTCCATCTGCTCACTCTAGGAGATAGCGTTTTCCAATGACTTTGATTCTATAATCTTGCTAATAAAATCTCTCGCCTAACTTTGCAATCGCTAGCTCATGCAATTTTGTTTTTAAAGTAGTATCAATTTTACGATTGATACTCTTAATCCCATTTTATATCAATTAGGTATGTGATAACCACACCATCTATTCTACTTTAAATTTTAAATGCATTTATTAAACACTATTTTAGAATGGTTTTGAGGCACATTAAATTACAGGCTGTGCAATGCAAGAGATGTATATATGGAACATTAATTATTAATTAACTCGCTATAGCAAACATAATTTAAAAAAAAAAACACACACACACATGGTGAGAGAAAAAAGATGCATTAAACTCTCATATCAAGAAATTTGTTTGCAATTTATTATATGGTAAACATATAATTGAAAAACTAATTTTGTAGTAATTACTAAAAATATATTTATGATAAGTAGATGAACTTGGGGTTTAAAAATTATTTATTGATCATTATTTAATTTTTTGCATACATATATACTTTAAAATATATTAAATATTACAAATTTCAAATTAAGAAATATTGTAAAAAGGAAATATTGGTATTCAACCAATAATAAGATGCTTGGTTTGAGTATAAAACATTATTTCACGTTAGGTTCCATTTAACTTTAGAAAATCGTTTTGTCATAAAATTGATATTTAACTAATTAAATAATTCATGTTAATTTAAATTATCAATGTGGATTATTCGAATGGATAGGTTGGCCCAAGGGGTTGCTTTTGGATGTTGTTTTCCCTTCGCGGTGGTCTGCAGTTTGGGGAGCCGCCATGCCCTTGGTCCTTTAGCTGGAGGATCTAGAGTTCAAATAATGGGCTTGTTGAAATAGTCTAATATTAGATCTAGAGTACGGGTTGATACAATTTAATGAAACTTTAATGGGCTTAAAGCATATAATGGATCAGACCAGTGATCAAATGAAAATAATAAAATGGGTCACCTATTATTTAATTTCATTTAACCCAGAACATTATTAATTAATAAAGATTAATTCATGTCACCAAAAAATTAATTATGAGGCCCTTTATTATCATGTTATTAGGAACGAGTTGCATTGACTAGGTTAATCTTCATATTTAAGGTTTCACACATTCTTTAATTAATTCAAGATGTGAAAATTAACTGGAATGAATTAATTAATCTCTTATTATTCTTGAATCGTATCACTCAACCCTTATCGCTTATGCGTAAATCAATGATTTAGCTTGCATGACTTAGCATAACGAACCTCGTGTGTTTCCTAAAGAAGGTCACCATCATGGGAAACCCACACAAATTATCATCACCCAAGATGCAGATATACGAGTACATGTAAGACTCCACCATAACAATTCAAAGTGTCAATCAACCTATGTGTGCTCCTCAGCCTTCAATAGACTTTAGATCCAACTAAGTTACCGAGATCTTTACTCATTAAAATGTTAAGTAGAATTATTCATCTCACTATTGATCATATCAATACATTGAGATGTACCTGTCATACAAAGTAGCCATGATAAACTACTTATAGGACTTGTGTGTTGCAGTCTAAAGAGACAACCATACTGGAAATTTTATCAAATGTGATAATTGCTTATATCTCACTAGGTTGAATGATCTATACGATCTTCTGTGATCTCTTACACACCGTATGATCTTCCTATCGACGAGATAACTGGATGTGTTTGTTCGCATAGAATAATTGTTAATTCAGACAGGAGTTATTCTATTGCAAGTCGTAAATGATTACCAGTATATTAAACATAATGTTTCCCAATATAACAATTATAATGCTTTTATATATACAATTCCAACACCTTCTGCCATGGTGGGCAAAATCATTTTGACATCAGTCCTGGAAGGCTAAATGTGGCCCCTCTTTGGGAGGGCAATGATGTCTTATTCTTGTAATTGAAAGGGAAGTGCCATTTTGCGGATCGTCCGAGAGGATTTCTCTTCGGATCCTTCTTTTTAATTTTGGTCTTGGAATCCTTCATTTTGACTATTTCCAAAATCTTTAAATTTGACCCAAAACAATAGCCCTTGTCGTTGCCAAGTTCTTTGGAGTTGGGCGAAGGTAACAAAGAGCAATGAGCTGATGCGCTAACAAAAGTTTTACCGGGAGTGTAATTTGTTGTGCAACATCATCTCTTGGGCATTCGTAAACTTAGGTCATGCCATGGGAAGCATGTTGGAGTTAATCATGTCACGACTGTTACATGAGTATTACTTGTTGTTACTGATAGAATATTAGATTTGCATGTATCTTTTAGATATTTCCATATCTAGGATTTTCCTTTCATATCTAGGGTTTATCTTGTACCTTTCGTTTTCTATTTAAACAAGTAAATAAAATCTTTACGTTTGCGGAAAACCCTATCAGTTACAAATGTGGTTGTTACAAGGAGTGAATTTGTTCTAACCACATTTAACATGTTTTAATTTCAACTGTTATTTTTAGTTTTTTATGCAAATAACTACATTTCATGGCTGCCCCGTGATGGAGCATTTACTGGTAGTTTTAAGGATATTTAGTTTCTTGGAACTCTTTACATATGTGGAATGGAATGATCTTTCAGATAGTGAGAATAAGAAAGATTTTTTCTTGTACTTGTTTTTTTTATTTTCCAATATGAACTGCCATCAACCACGTTTAGATTAACATTATTAATCAATAACCCGATGCTTAGTCTGAGTTTTATTGAGCTAATCATTATATCTTAGCGAGAGACAAATAGTTAAGATGAAGGCTTCAATGGAATAGCCATGAGGGGAGCTACTCTACGCAACCCTGCGCCACCAAGAGACTCCCCTTTACGATCATTTTCGTCTGGTGCAAGCTTCCAATCGAAGTTGTGAACTAAAGCCGCCACAACCGCCGGCACAGACCTCTGTGCGAATGGCATGCCCGGGCAAATCCTCTTTCCAGAACCAAACGGAGTTAGTTGGTAAAACTGGCCGTTTAAATTAATATCTTTGTTCATCTTAAAAAATCGATCGGGATCGAAAGACTCCGGATTAGTCCAGACGCTTGGATCTCTCCCAATAGCCCACGCATTGACCATAATCTGAGTGCCTCTGGGGATGAAATAGCCATTGATTTCGGTATCATCCTCGGCTGTGCGAGGAAACAAGAGTGGAGCCGGCGCACGGTGTCGGAAAACCTCTTTGATCACAGCTTCTAAATAGGGGAGCCTCGATATGTCTTCATCTTTGATCATCTTTTTGTCCCCCAACACATTTCTCACCTCATTCTTCACCTTTGACAGCAAATGGGGATGGCATAGCAGTTCTGTCATCACCCATTCGATGGTTTGCGCCGTTGATTCCGTTCCAGCAATATACAAGTCCTACGTATTCATTCATATAAACAAAAGTTTACTTACACTTGTATGTATGTATTAATATTTTAAGTGATTGTTAAAATTATATTTAATTCTTGTTTATATTATTATTGATAACTATACTTTAACACATAATTCAAATCTTCACAAATTTTATAAAAATTTCTAGATTAGATAAAACGAGAGTAAGAACCACATTTCATATATTATATAACTACGTACAAATTTGATTCATTAATTTTGATAAAATCTAGAATCGAACAAATTTGATATATATTTAATAACATTTGTGTTTTATAATCTCTATTTCTTAACTTATTTATAATTCGAAAAAGCATCTTGTTCCGATCAAACAGACGATAGCAAATTATATATTTATAGTTATAGTGATGGGTCAAATGAATATGTTTTTTATATAAAAGAAAAATAAAACTCAGTCTTTCAATTTTCGATCTAACTCTCAAAAGTGAATAAATTTCGTATCATTTTAGGGTAATTTATATGCATTATAGTATTATTAGATTTTGCCTTACATTTAAAATAATATTATATGTACTATATATTAAATATATATAAAAATATTTATTTATACATTATATTCCTATTGTATATATATGCACAATTTTATTTATTTTGCGAATTTGAATAAAATGCACATCAAACTGCACGAAAATGCATATAGGGGATTTTTTTGTATTTCTTATCATAAATATCATTCTCACCTAATCCACACACTTCTATATATATATATATATATATATATATATATATATATATAGAAAAGAGATCAAATACTAAAAAGTGTAAAGATGTTAAATAAGAATAAATCTTAGAACCTTGATTTTGATGGATGAATGACCAAGATTGAATTTTTTAGATTGACAGTTATTTATTTTGATGTGGGTGGTTATGCAGTTCAATGATGCATAACATTAAAACTAAACAAGCATAATATACTAACTACTCAAGCATTTTAGCATATATTCCCTCCGTCCCATTAGATTAGTCCAGTTTGGTTTCGAGTCTTTCGACACAGAAATTAATATTTGTAAGTGTAGGGGAATTAATATTTTATTGATGTAAGTATGATTTTCTCCATTTTAGGAAAGTGGACTAATCTGGTGGGACAAACGGAAATGGAAATATGGAGTAGTATGGCGGGACGGAGGGAGTATAACTTTTTAGCATAGGATCCCCTCCCTATATATAGAGAGCGGATTAGGTGAGAAAAATCCCTTTGTGAGAAAAAAGAATGAATCGTGTGCATTAGATTTGAATAGATCAATGGTTGATATGCAATCAAGCAATAAGTCAAACACAATCAAGCAAAAAAATAATCAATCAACAACTAAAACACAATCAAGCAACATTAATTTATTGCTTGATTGCATTTTAGTTGTTGCTTGATTAAATATCAATCATTGTTTATTTAGATCTAATGGATATAATTCTTTTTTTTTCTCAAAGGGGGATTTTTTCTCACATGATCCCTCCTCTCTCTCTCTCTTTATATATATATATATATATATATATATATATATATATATATATATATATGAGTTGTAATCATATGTTAACCACTTCCCAGATGTTACCTGTTACCTCATTGTCGGTGCATTATCTAGACAAGCTAATTACATTATATAGGCCATATGCGGTACATTACGAAGATAACGTACAAACTCATAGATAATGTAATGCAATAATAATGTAATACATTATCTTCATAATGTACCGCATATGGCCTAGATAATGTAATTAGTTTGTCTAGATAATGCACCGACAATGAGGTAACAGGTGACATCTGGGAAGTAGTTAACATATGATTACAATATATATATATAGGGATTGGATCCGGTGATTAAAAATTCTCCCGTGATAAAATGATAAAGCTGCTTGATTACCTTTACAATGTTGCTTGATTGTGTTTTAGTTGTTGCTTGATTCTATTTCAGATGTTGCTTGATCATTTATTGTTTGATAGCGTTGTAAGTATTGCTTGATTAGTTATTAGCCATTGATTTAATTACATCTAATGGATGAGATTCATTCTTATTTTTAATATACTTATTTATTATTATATGATCCCTCCTCTATATATATATATATATATATATATATATATATATATATATATAAACGTGGATGGTTTTTATAAAAATTTTAAATAAAAAAGTTGAGTATTGGATGTTACTCACAAGAAGTAAATGTGCAATGTCGTTGAGGGTCATCTTGTCATCGCTCCCACCAAGACTGATGTCCAAGTCCAACAACGTCTCCAAGAAATCGTTAGGCTTGGGAGCATTGGGGCTGGCTTTTCTAGATTCAAGCCTTCGATCAATGTGAAGATTTATGAAGCTGAGCAATCTCCCAAAATAGAGACCCGACTGTCGCTTCAGCCCTAGCGGATCAAAGGGTTCAAGAATGGGGAAGTAGTCGGCGTAACTAGGAATCGTACTAGTGATGACAATGCCTTGGATAATCTCCTTCAATTCAGCAGTAGCGCCGGAATCAAACTCAACATCTTTGCAGGAATCGGAGAAGAAGGTCGCCGACATGAAATTGAGGATGCTGGTGAATGAGGCCTCGCCGATATACACGGCGAGCCCCGCGTCGCAGCGTCTCTGCACGAATTCCAACAGCTGCTGCAACTTCTCCTGACGGAGACTCTGGCTTTTTTCCAAGCTGTGAGTTGCAAACAGCTGCTCCTTGCTGATCTTGCGCAGCATTCTCCATCTTTTGCTGGATACTGGCGCGAATCCAATGGATAACTTGTGGTGGTCATGAACGCGGGCCGACAGCCCGGTGTGCCTGCCCGTGAACTCTTGTCGTGATAGAACTTCCTTCGCCATCTCCGGCGACGAAGCCACCACGGCTAGTAACTTTCCCAAGCGGATGGATATCAGCGGCCCATATTTCTTGGAGAGTTGTTGAAATGTTTCGTGAGGCTGGGTGCCGTCCAACTGGAATATGTTTCCGACAATGGGCAGCGGATGAGGCCCCGGCGGCAGCTTCTTCCCAGTCGGCTTCATCAGATGAAACCATGCCGCAGCCGCCAAACAAACTACAGCAAATACTGCTACGAATCCCATTATTGCTGAATGTATACTTGCCTTTTCTTTGTGTTCTTCTTCATATATCGTCTCTTTATATATATAGCTAAATAATCTTTTGCCGCTGCACTAATTTATGTGTTACTTCAATTGATCATTTATTGCACATGACGGCATCGCTATTATTAAGATAATTACTCCCTCCGTCCTATTTTAATAGGCCCCTTTCTTTTCGGCACGAAAATTAAGAGTTGTGAGTTGTGAGTGTAGAATGAGTTAGTGAAATGAATATTTTATTATTGTGTGTGAAAAAATTGACATTTTTGGAAAGGGGTCAATTTAATTGGGACGCCAAATTCAGTAAATAGGCCTATTCTAGCGGGACGGAGGGAGTACTTAATAAAAAAAATACTATATCTAAACTTATAAAAAAAATTCTCTATAAATAGATTCCTGCTATATTTTACACATTACAAAAAATTGATATTTTTACATGGAATTGAATATGTAATTTATATTTGCATATCTTATATTTGCTAAATATCACACTATATATGTAATTTAAATTTTCATAAATTATATTTGCACATTTTGTAAATTTATATGATATTTTGTATTAATTATCATATTTTTATTTGTCATATCTTTTTCCTATAATAATTTATTTATTATAATTACAAATGAAGAATATTTTTAATTTATTAGATTATATACGACAATAAGAAAAATTAGTATTAGAATTAGTAAGTTTGATTGAGTTGGGATGTAAGAGATAAATAATAATCTCTCTGTTCAACCCGAATTGTTATACTTACCAAATCGGGCGTTCCGATTGAATTGTCATATTTTTAAAAATGATAAATTTTTTACACTCAACAATAATATATTAATTTCATTTATACTTACAATTCTTAATTCCCGTGCAGAAAATAAATTAAATAATTATTATAATAGGGTGGAAGTAGTATTAGTTTTTATAAGTTGTATAATATATAGGTGAAAGAGAATTTGTTTTTAATTAATAACCTGATAGTGACAGATTTCTGAGGATAGTCTAAGAGACAACCCTCTAGTTTATATTTTATGTTGATGCATCGAGTTTGCAATTTATATTAATTGAAATCTTATTTTTAATTATTACCCTTTAAATTTTTGTATTATAATTAGAGATGAGTATGAGTCAAACTGGTTCCCTAGTTATTTGAAATCAACTTGTTATTAACCGTGTCAAGATCGAGCTGAAGTTGTTTGTGTGATCATCGAGTTTGAGATACATTTGCAAGCTTTGTTAAATTTAATATAATGCGAATTATTCCTAAATTTATTATTCAATTATAAATAATATTTATTTTTTTAAATTAAAAAAAATGTTTGAGCTCCATCGATTCGATTCAAACTTGATGAGCTTAATACTAAATTGAACTCGAGCTTAAAAAGAAAAACTCAATTTAATGGAATTTGATTGAGTCTGACCACACTCCACTCAATTTGAGATTATTCCTAATTTTTCACTCAATGATTCAATTTTTTCAACCGATGTCTCACTTTTAAAAATCTTGACAATTGTCATGTATGATGTGATTTCGGTACTGTTATTTAATTATTTACTTCAATACATATTTAAATATGTTTTTCCATTTTGATTTATGTATTCAATAAAATTGTAACATCTCTCATGAATTTTAATGTATTTATAGAAATTACGAAAATAATATTTTGCTATTAAATTTAATTGGTGGTTTTTTGTGATCGATTTAAATTGAGAATTTATTTGTTGGACATTATTCCCAACATCTCTATTTTAATGAAGGAAATTAATTATTAATCGATGAATTTAATTTAATTGTGATCCAATGAGTTTATATGCAGTCCAGTATTTTCATATCGAGATAATATCGATCAATAAATTTCGTAGATAGATAGAATATTACGTTCTCCCGTAAAAATGATACGAACATATGTTAAGATGACGTGAGTTGATGTCAAGAGGATCGATGTGACAAACGAATAATAACCACTTTAACTTTTTTACTTTCGGTAATACCGAAATTGCCCTTATTTTCTTTCTATACATGGCAACCTTCACCACACCATACTTTTCAATTTCCCCACAAAATACTACCAATATTTTTCCGGCGACTATTCCGGCAAGCTCCGTCGAAGTGATTTTAAGGTAAATAACATATTATTTAAGTTTTTTAACCTCTTCTCTTCCATTTTCCAACCTCATTTTCTCCATTTCTAATGTTTAAGAGGTGGTGATCGAGGCAAACTCAAGTAATCTTCAAGACTACGTTTTACTAGTGTCTACGAGAGGTATACCCATACCCGTATGAAGTTATATTTTATTATGAACATGTTTACCATTTTTGTCCTAGTTGGAGTTATGAGATTCTAGACTTGGTTTTAACTTTTTAGCACGTATGCATGTTTAGCATGTTGTTTATTGAGCCTAGAAATCGTATGATAGCTTAGGAATCGAGTTGGTGATCATTTGGATTATTTTTTAGATTTTGGCTCCATTTTTAAATATTGAGCATATATTTTGATTCTACCAAGTTTTATATGTTTATAATGCTTGGAATCATACCTAGACTCGTTATACATGTTTAGAAACCATTTGGTATTGTTGGAAATTGATTGGACGAGCCTGGAAAATAATTTGAGCCGAAAATCACGTTTTTGCACCGAAGGCCGCACGCCTCTGTTTCGGTCAATGTGACATCATGTCAGTCGACATGCTTGTGTCGATCGACATACTCTGTATCAGTTGACACAGAGCACTCAGCTCCATTTCTCACCCGTTGATCACTTGTTTCAATCGACATACAATATGGGTAGACATCTTCAATGTCGATTGACATCCACCATTTCGTTCGACATAAATTAGTTTTTGAAAAAAATATTCATATTGGTTGACACATTTATTTCGGTCGACATGTCCATGTCGATCGACACACCTTGTGTCGATCGACACAAACCACTTTTTCAGATTTTTTATTTTCTTTCATCGATCTATTCAACCTATTTTCTATTTTGGTAGACATCTCATATATCGGTCGATACAGAGAGCAATTTTTTTCTTTCTTGTTCTCTCTAAAACCTTTTTATTCAAACCAACTTCGATTGTTTGATCCAATTTTTCATGACTTAAACTTTTCTTAAAGTCAATTGTTGAATTGAAATTGTTAAACATCGGACATCGAAATTTGATTTGTATTCGAGATTTCAACTCTATTGATTGTATCTTCTGACATGACTTGAAATCATTTGATGAGTTCTCATACCGTCGATCAATTACATAACGATTCGTAATTGATTATGAAACTTCTTTCAGTCATTATCCTTGATGTAATTCCAATAGACGAAGTCTTATGCTAGTTCAATTAAATTGAATTATGAACATCATTTCTTGAATAACATTCGATATTGAATCACGAGTTATATCTTTGATGTTTGACTTCCTTGTTCATCAAACCAAATAGATAAAATCATTCTTTCATATCCTAATATCCGATGACTTAAGACTTAAAAAGTACATGAATGATTAAGTGTCTAGCATTATTTTATGTATCAGATTATAGATATCTCAATCTACTAACCTTTGGGGACTTACTTAGATTCTTTATCTTTTAGGAAAGGTCAAGGTGAAGGTTGTCAGTTAGAACGACCTACTGTTTACCGCACCTACTCAAAGTGGGCTTTCTTACGCCTATACCGTGGGTTAAACTAAAACAAAAAGATTTTTTCTTTTCAAAACAAATCAAGCATGAGATGAATGATGTTTTGTTTTTAATTATTTTGTCATTGCCTATTGGTTTTGTGTTTGTTATATGTCCTCTATATGGGGGAACCCCACATAGAGAAGAACATCAAACGTATTTAATGTGGATTTTGGCTCTGGGTTCTACAAGCCTTAACGATTGCGCCCTGGTAGTGAAAGAGATACCATGGGTTAGTGCACTATGATGCTGACATGCCGTACTCGGACTAGCATCGTAACTGTGGTAGGAGACCACCTCCTAGTCACATATTTTACCGCACATAGTTTAACTGGTAAAAGAACATCCTCATATTCATAAAATATTTTGGTGTCATGGGAGGATTTCAAACTTAAAACCCCATGTGCGACCCGATGTAAAGGGATGACAAAATTATCTATACATGTCTTATTTCTAAAATGGATAGGTTGAAAGAAGCTTTGCAACGGAGTACAAGTTGGCAGTCGGACTAGAGCTGAAGATCTCCCTGTTGTAATAGTTAGATGTGGAAGTGTGTATCTTCATATATGCAATTCCTTCGTATCTTTACGCCTCTAAACTCATTGTCTTTTGTTAGACTTTTGATAATATTAAACAAGATAACTCATCTTATTTCAGTGCTCGGGAAGCCAAGATCTATTCCGGATGAGGCACAATTCCGCACTTCTTTTGAATACTTGGGATATTTGGGTTGATTTACATCTTAAATTGCTTGATCTTTTCTCATTGATTGATATCCAAAATGCATGTCTCGTAACTGATGTGCCTCAATATTTGATTTATATCTCTTTTATAAATCGGGGCGTGACAAAGTGGTATTAGATCTAACTCTCTTTCTTTTGCTCTGAACCAACGATCTCATTATTTTGAGGGCTCCATTTATCAAATAAGTTGAAACAACCCTATCATGCTCTTGCTCCTTGATAAGCTCATTATTTTACTCGCTTATCTATATTATTTTCTACTATTTTATTTATTTTTATTGAGTTTATATATATATTCTATGCATGAGTCTATATTAGGTGGTATTATGCGCATTTTGGTGTTTTTGTAGGGTTTTAGGCCTAAGTTCACGAGAAATCCGTTCCGGAAGCAGTGACGTGTAAGAGTAGCAGTGAAGAGTTCTTCCACAAGAGAAATTCGAGCTATTGGCACATGGCAATGGATGATGCTTTGAGTTAGCTCTCCAACGCAACTGGAATCGGGTCAATCGGAGTTCGGGAGAGAAAGTTATGGCCAAAACCGTGAGACTGCGCAGAAGGGGCGAGAAGCTACGTCGACACACGCCAATCAGCATCGATCGACGCCGACCAAGAAGCCATGTCGATCGACGTGGATCAGCCACGATCGATGCAAGGCTGTCTGCTGGAGCGGAAATTCGAGGAAAAACGGATTTACTCATATCTTTAGCCTAGATTTGATAGGATACACATCCACCACTATAAATACCTATGTAAATTCGATTTTTCAAAGACCCTATTAATTCCTTTTCATATTTTCGTTCTACAATTTGGTTTTGAGAGTTTGGAGACTTGGGAAACACGAAACCCTTTTATTTTCTTGTAAGTTCTTTATGTTTATGAATTTAATATATATATTTTTTTTGGATTTCTATCAGCGATGAGTGGCTAGAAACCCTAGTGGGTTCTAGGGGTTGATATTATTATGGATGCATGTTAGGATTAATTAATTAGGTTCATGATTCCTGTGTTTATTCTATAATTCTAGATTAATTCAAGGACCGAGAGGTGACGATTAATTTAGATGTCTAGCTATTGATAGAAGGACCGAGAGGTGAATATTAATAGTGGGAATAGGAATGCATGATACAATCTACACTATCCAAACAGATGTACTAGACTGTAGGAATTGAACTGATTTGCTTATCAGATTGACTAATTTGGTGTACTTTGAGACCGAGCGGAGATAGTCACTAGTTAGTAATCTAGGTTATATTTGCCAAACAAGGAAATATAGCATTGTTGCAGTATTCTACCTGTTAAATTAATTGATTTCTACATGTCATCCATAATATGAATTCTTCCAAAACTACTTTAATTTTCTACATTGTTTTCTTTACTTTTATAAAACCCTGATTTTGGATCTCTAAAACAATGAATCTTAGGATCATAGCTAGTATATAGGATAGTTTCCCCACACAATTTCCCTGGATTGATAACCTTAGGGTTTACAAATTTATTTGCCGCTGTTATTATAATTAATCTGTTAGAAATAGCAGTGATCACTCCTACACCGGTACTTGACGCCGCATCAAGGAAATGTTTTGAAAAGAAAAACAATTAATGTATATATTGTTGCATCCCTTCGCTAAGGATCATGAAGAGTTTTGATGCATAAATTGATACATCCCTAACGCATAAAATTTTATGCATTCAACTGTCAAATTTCAATGTATAAATTATTGCATTAAATTTTGGAAAATAAAGTTTCTTATTGGTCACTGAATTTACCATCTCCAAGCATCAAATTGCGGATTTTTTTATTAAAAATCTTCCTCGTCCGATGTTCGAGTTTTTCATGTATAAACATCGCATCCTCAATGTTCCGATGTTTTGCTTGAGAGGGTTGATAAAAGATAAATTAGTATCTAGATCGCATATCTTTTTATAATATCCATAGGATATTATTATTTTTTTTCTTTCCTTACTTTTCTGTTCATTGTATCATGCCTTACAATGAATATCATTATGGTGAATATTATTTTCCTATTATTATGAATAGATTTTCTTGATTCTTTCCATTCGCTCACTCTAGGCGATAGCCTTTTCCAATGACTTTGATTCTATGATCTTGCTAATAAAATCTCTCTCGCCTAACTTTGCAATCACTAGCTCATGCAATTTTATATTTAAAGTAGTATAAATGTTACGATTTATCCATTTTATATCAATTAGGTATGTGGTAGCCACACTATATATTCTACTTTAAATTTAAATGCATTTATCAAAACTATTTTAGAATGGTTTTGAGCTGCACATTAAATTACCATCCGTGCCATGAAAGGAAAGTATATATGGAATATTATTAATTAATTAGCTATAACAAACATAAATATTAAAAAAAATACATGGTGATAAGAATAAAGATGCATTAAATCCTCATATCAAGAATTTTGTTTGCAATTTATTTTATTGAACATATAATTGAAAAACTAATTTTGTAAAAAGTAACTACTCTATAATTTTTTTTTATGATAAGTAGATGAACTTGGGGCTTAAATATTATTTATAGACCATTATTTTGATTTTTTTCATACATATATAATTTTAAATATATTAAATATTACAAATCTTAATTTAAGAAATATTCTAAAATGAAATATTGTTATTTAACCAATAACAAGATGCTTGATCCAGTTTAAAAAAATATCTCATGTTAGGTTCCATTTAACCTTATATCATTTTGTAAGAAAAATGTATATTTAACTATGTAAAATAATTTATGTTACTGTAACTAATTAATGTGTTAGTATTTGACACCCTTCTCATGAGCATAATGTGGAATTGTTAAATTGCTATTACTACTCTTAAAAACATGTTTATAAGAAGTGAGAAATTGCCAACCCAAATGAATGAAAAGCCGTTTTCCTTAACTAATGTATGAAAAATTGTGTTGGTCCCAAGATCAGAGTGTTTGAATATGCAACGGAAGTATTTTAATAGCTTGCAATTTTGAAAACTGGATTTTAGTTTTCCATTTTTCAGTTTCGGAAATCTTGATTTAGCTAGTTTTGTCTCTGATAATTTTAAGTTACCAATTTTCAGTTATACACTTCAATACTTGAAAATTATTGAAGGTTTCAAATCAGCCTGAAAACTAGATTGCAGAAACTTAAATAAAGCAATAAACAGGATATGATATTTATAGTGGTTCGGATCATTAAGTCTTACGCCCACTCTTCGAGAGTTAATCCAGAAATTCACTAAGTTGATTGAGATAACCTGAACAAGATTGTGAGATTAGAATTGATTGAGGGTTGAGTATTGAATTGATTGAGATTGTGGTTAGATGCCTATGAATGTAGAATACCGCATGATAGGACCGTGGAAGAAATTTTTTGAATCCTTGTGTGAGAAATTTGAGCCTTTATTTCGTTCGATGTGAGATTCACATGTGTGTTTTGATTTCTCTAGAACTTGCCTATTTTCTGTGTTGAGACTGCATAGTGTGCACAAGTTGAGAAAATGATCTTTGGTCATCTTTGATAACCCAATATCCTAAACACTGTCCCTTCACAATAAAATTCTCCCTAGTTAGCCACTTTGAGCCTGTACAATTTTTCTTTCCTTGTCTATGAGATTAAGAAAAGTATTGTCTCACTCGTGTCTTGAGTTGTAGTATGTATGGGGTTGATTGGTGAATTCGTGATAAGATATGATAAATTAGTGGTGAAAAGATGTATGTTTGAGAAGCTCTAGAAATAATTAGAATTCTCATAAGCTCTATGAAAAGAAAAGAATATAAAATTATCAAAAAGAGCATAAGAGATTCAATATGAGCTAGAAAAAAAAGAGGCTGTGTATTTGTTGATATATTTGAGGAGATGAGGTGGATGATGAATAGAAGGTGGTTTGGATTGATTAAGGAAGTACAACTTGATTGATTTTAGTCACTTGGCCATATTTCCCTACCTTTCACAAAAAGCCTAGATTACAACCTAATGAAAGCCCTTTTTGATTCTAGACTTGTGTGCACATTCTAGCAGTGGAGATATTAGAAAATCTGCAAGCCTATGGTAGAAACTTCTTCATACATGATTTTGAGTGCTTTCATCTTTACCTTAAACACTTGAGAGTTGAGCGATACACTTCCTGTGAGTTCTTCCATGGTTGATGAATTTTCTATCTCTTTCAAATTGCTTGTGAGTAGTTGATCACTGTAATTTCTACAGATTAATTATAGAAATAGTGGCAAATAAATTTGTAAACCCTAAGGTTATCGATCCAGGGGAATGAAATAACGAAAAATCCTAAATACTAAATCAGACGTTCTTAAAATACTGGTTAGGAAAAT
>JAPKLW010000174.1:295299-334082 GCA_026898455.1 Plectranthus barbatus
ACTCTTGGAATCTCTAAAATCTGAAATCTGGAATAAAACATGATTGGAAATTCGATTTTACAAGGTTATGTATAGAGGTGGAGGTGTATCATATCAAATCTAGGGCTAAAGATATGAAAAATCTCGAATTCAGCCAATTTCCCGCGCCAGGAGGTCCGCGTCGATCGACGAGGCATCCCCGTCGATTGACTTGGAAATATTGACTTAGCCTTTCCTACGCGGTCTCACGGTTTTTGCCATAACTTCCTCATCCGAACTTCGATTGACCCGATTCCAGTTGTGTTGGAGAGCTAACTCAAAGCATCATCCATTGCCATGCGCCAATAGCCCGAATTCCTCTTGTGGAAAAACTCTTCACTTCTACTCTTACACGTCACTGCTTTCGGAATGGTTTTCTCGTGAGTTTAGGCCTAAAAACCTGCATAAACATCAAAACACACCTAAAACCACCTAATATTGACATCATGCATTAAATATATATATAAACTTAATAAAACTACATAAAATAATATAAAAATAATATAGATAAGTGAGTGAAATAACGAGCTTATCAGTAGTGGATTCTTGGTTCTTGACTGTGATGAATCTTGTGAGGCATTGCACTTTAACCACTTGATCTTTTGATTTCTTTCTTGCCTATTGATTGAGGACAATCAATTGTTCAAGTTTGGGGGATTTGATAAGCTCGTTATTTCACTCACTTATCTATATTATTTTTATAATATTTTATGTAGTTTTATTGAGTTTATATATATATTTTATGCATGATGTCAATATTAGGTGGTTTTAGGTGTGTTTTGATGTTTATGCAGGTTTTTAGGCCTAAACTCACGAGAAAACCGTTCCGAAAGTAGTAACGTGTAAGAGTAGCAATGAAGAGTTCTTTCACAAGAGGAATTCGAGCTATTGGTGCATGGCAATGGATGATGCTTTAAGTTAGCTCTCCAATGCAACTGGAATCGGGTCAATCGGAGTTCGGGAGAGGAAATTATGACCAAAACCGTGAGACCGCGCAGACGAGACACAGTGCTCGACGAAGGAAAAGGAAGATCGACGGAAGCAAAGGCCGCATCGATCGCTGCCAATGCTCGTCGATCGACGAGGATGTTCTAGGCCCAGCGATCGACGCTAGATTGCCACGGTCGACGCGCATGCGGGAAACCTAATCCGGATCTGATTTGGAGATTAATGCATATCTAGCCCTAGATTTGATATGATACACCTCCACCTCTATATATGACCTTGTAAAATCGAATTTTAAGTGTGCTTCATTCTAGATTTCATATTTTGAGAGATTCCATGATTTTTTAGAGTTTTATGTTTGAAGACAAGTTCTTACGGGAAGATTTCCGAATTTCAGTTTTTATGCAATTCAGGTTGTATTTTTCTATGATGAATATTACCATCAATATGTGTAACTAAATTCTTTCTCAGATTCTAGGGTTTCGAACTATCAATGTATGCTTGTTATGATTAATTGAATTATTTTCCCCTTCCCTTCGTAGTTTGTGAAATCTGTGCTTATTCATAATCTTGATTTGTTGGCACATCTTAAGATTATCTAGTTGATTACTTTAGACATAGCTGTGATAGTTTTCAATCGAAAGAGATTTTCACAATATAATTTGATTTCTTGTCGTAACTGAAGGAGATTAATTGTAGGAATAAATCTGTAGATCTTTGGAGTTAGTTAATTTATCTTGAGATCGAGCGGAGATAGGTAATTAATTAATCTACTTTACGAATTGTCCAACAAAGAAGTTCATAATACTTTTCTGATGTTTCACTACGAAGAGGAATTAAAATTGGGAATTAATCGATTCATTCATACATGTCATACTTGATAGGTAGATATCCCTGGAATCTGTGCTTCTCTTATTTGACTTTAAAATCTTTTCAATTTCCTGTTTAATTTTCATTAGCAAATACTGCAATTTTCAAAACAACAAAACTTTTTATCTGATTTTCCTAACCAGTATTTTAAGAACGTCTGATTTAGTATTTAGGATTTTTCGTTGCTTCATTCCCCTGGATCGATAACCTTAGGGTTTACAAATTTATTTGCCACTATTTCTATAATTAATCTGTAGAAATTACAGTGATCACCACCTCAACCAATTCATTGAGGTGTGTAACACTGTGAAGCAGAACGAAGTAACCCGAGATGTGATCAGGATGAGACTGTTCTCGTTCTCACTCAGAGACGAGGCACGATCTTGGTTTGCTGGACTGTATAAGAGTCAGATCGGGACATGGGAGGAGCTTCGAGCAGAGTTCCTTACCAACTACTTCCCACCGAGCCTGCTGTTGAAGAGGAAAGCTGCCATTACTACTTTCAAGCAGATTTATGATGAGTACTCTACGAGGCCTGGAAGAGATACAAAGAGCTTCTACGACTCTGTCCTGGACATGACATCGATCTGGAGATGCAAGTGTGTCATTTTTATGAGGGTTTGAATCCTCACATGAAGGAGTTGGTTGATGCATCTGCTGGTGGTATACTGATGAAGAAGAGTGGTGCAGAAAGTATGAAGTTGCTGGCAGACATGGCGCTGAATAGCCACCAATGGCCAACTGATAGGCAGCTACCAGTCAAAGCAGTCGAGACAAAGCCAGAATTTGACGTGGTCACTGAGGTGAAAAAGCTCCGGGAGGAGATTGAAAAATTGGGCACATAACAAGTTGTAGTTGTTGCAGAGCCAAGCATGGCCATAGTACCCGTAGAGGCTGACTACATCAACAGGGGTGCAAGCAGTTCGTCTGGAACTGCCGGTACGGAGGTGAACTACATTGGCGGTGGTTATCATAATAACTACCGAGGCAATCAAGGGTATCAGTACAACCATGGGCGATCTCACCCTGGTTTTTCCTATGCTAACCATTCTGCTGCCGAACACCCTCCGCTTGGTTTTGATGCAGGTACTGGAGGAGAGATGCTCGAGAAATTCATCAAGAGCTCGGATAATCGGTTTGGGAAAGTAGAAAATGAGGTGAAGGGAATGGCAAACCACATGCAGCAGATGACGAAACATCTTCAGATGATGGACACACAATTGAGCCAGATTGCCACCACACTCGGCAACCAACACAAGCCTGGACAGCTTCCGAGTACAATGGAGGTGAACCCCAAGGCCCAAAAAGACTACAAAGCCATTACTTTGAGGTCTGGGACGAGCTACAAGGGTCCCGAGATGGCTGTAGACGATTCTGGAGAAGAAAAGGAGCAAAAATGCAGGAGATGAATCCACGTCGATCAACGGACCTGCCATGCCGATCAACACAGAGAAAAAAGGCCCGTCGATCGACGCCACACTACGTCGGTCGACGCCGAAGTCTGTCCCAGGCACGAAGTTGAAGCAGTCTGAAGATCAGCTCCCTCCTTTGCCATTCCCACAGAGGATCGCAAAGCAGAAAGAGGACGAGAAGTTCTCTAGATTTGTGGAGAACCTGAAGAAGGTCAGCATCAATATCCAGCTGATCGAAGCACTAAAGGAAATCCCGGGGTACATGAAGTACCTCCGGAAATTGATGAGTGGAAAGAAACAATTCGTGGAGAACGAGATGGTGAAGATCCACGAGCAGTGCATCCTGCTACTTCAAAAGCAGATACCCATCAAGAGAAGTGATCCTGGATGCTTCTCTATTCCGGTTGAGATTGGGGGACACACGTTCGAGAGAGTACTTTTCGATACTGGGGCCAGTATCAACCTGATTCCGTACTCCATCTACAAACGTCTCAACATCGGAGAGATGAGGCCCACGACAATCACCCTGCAGATCGCGGACCGGTCTATGTCCCGCCCGAAAGGTATACTAGAGGATATGCTCATTCGCGTGGGCCATCTCATTTTTCCTGCAGATTTTGTGGTGCACGAGATGAAGGAGGACGAGAACATACCTATGATCTTGGGGCGTGAGTTTCTCGACACTAGCGCTGCTCTCATTGACTGTCGAGGTGGCAAGATTACACTCCGAGCAAATGACGAGAGGATCACCTTTGTGATCGACAAGAACAAGAAGAAGGCGGAGTGCAATCGAATCTCCAATACTGAAGAAGAGGATGAGTCTGAAGAAGATGAAGCAGCTACCATTGAGTGGGAGCGAGGAAATGATAGGGTAGCAATGTCAACTGCACCACCTATTTCTGAGCTCACCACCATTATCAAAGACCGAAAAGTCTACATGGTGGATGCCAAAGGTCGGCGAGTCTAGACCCGACCTCCTTGGCAGTGATTTGAGGTATCGTCGAGCTGCGACGTTAAATCAAGCACTTGTTGGGAGGTAACCCAACATTTTCCGTATTTTCTTTTCAATTTTCATTTTTTATTATTATTTCGAATTTTTGCTTTTATTTCTTTGCTAACAGTTGTTTTGCAGTATTGAAAAAAAATAAAATTTGGAGATCAGCTCGATGTCGATTGACGCAGCCTGGCGTCGATCGACGCCGAGCAGTCCGGCGTGATACACTTGATCCAAGGAAAGGGATCGACAAGAAGGCTTCAAGTCAATCGACGCGAAGTGCCAACAGCCACTATTTCACGCTGCACAATGTTTGAAGATTCCGGGGGATAAAAAGTTGATGTATGAGATCAACTACCAGGTATCGTTCCCTCTTTTGTCTGATTTTCAAACTTATTCCACTCTTCGAGTTGGAAATAAGGTTGGGGGGATGTGGACAAGAGATGGAACATTCTATCTTTTATTTATTCTGCTTTCCGTACTTAAATTTTGCCTTAATTTTTAAGTTTATTCTATTTTGTGGGGAAAATTTTTGAGTTTTGAAATAACCCAAACGAGACTGTGCGATTAGAATTGATTGAGGGTTGAGTTGAATTGATTGTGATTGTGGTTAGATGCCTATGAATGTAGAATACCGCATGATAGGATTGATTTGACACTTGTGCTTGCATGCTGATTGAGCTGATTTGAAATTGACTGCGGAAGAAAATTTTTGAACCCTTGTGTTAGAATTTTGAGCCTTTATTTCGTTTGATGTGAGATTCACATGTGTGTTTTTATTTCTGTAGAACTTGCCTATTTTCTGTGTTGAGACTACATAGTGTGCACAAGTTTAGGAAATGATCTTAGGCCATCTTTGATAGCCCAATTCCATAAACATTGTCCCTTCACATTGAATTTTCCCTAGTTAGCCACTTTTGAGCCTATACAAAATTTTTCTTTCCTTGTCTATGAGATTAAGAAGAAGTATTGGTTTCGCTTATGTCTTGAGTTGTGGTATATGGGTGGAATGATTGTGATATGGAGATAAGAAAATATAAATTAGTGGTGAAAAGATGTGTGAAAAAGAAGCTCAAAGAAATAATTAGAATTCTTATAAGCTCTCTGAAAAGAAAGAATACAAAATTATGTAAAGAGCATAAGAGATTCAAAATGAGCTAAAAAAAGAAAGAAAAAAAGAGGTTGTGTATTTGTTGATATATTTGAGGAGAAGGGTGAATGAACTTAGATGGTGGTTTGGATTGATTGAGGAAGTAAAAACTTAATTGATTTTAGTCACTTGGCCATATTTTCCTACCCCTCACAAAAGCCTACATTACAACCTTATGAAAGTCCTTTTTGATTCTAGACTTGTGTGCACATTCTAGCAGTGGAGATATTAGAAAATTTGCAAGCCTATGGTAGAAATTTCTTCATACAGGTTGTTGAGTGCTTTCATCTATTCCTTAAACACTTGAGAGTTGAGCGATACACTTCCCGTGAGTTCTTCCGCTGTTGATGAATTTTCTGTCTCTTTCAAATTGCTTGTGTGTATTGGATTTTTGATTCTTGACTGTGATTAATCTTGTGAGGCATTGCACTCTAATCGCATGATCTTTTGATTTCTTTCTTGCCTATTGATTGAGGACAATCAAACGTTCAAGTTTGGGGGGTTTGATAAGCTCATTATTTTACTCGCTTATCTATATTATTTTCTACTATTTTATGTAGTTTTATTGAGTTTATATATATATATTCTATGCATGATTCTATATTAGGTGGTATTATGCGCATTTTGGTGTTTTTGTAGGGTTTTAGACCTATGTTCACGAGAAATCCGTTTCGGAAGCAGTGACGTGTAAGAGTAGCAGTGAAGAGTTCTTCCACAAGAGGAATTCGAGCTATTGGCACATGGCAATGGATGATGCTTTGAGTTAGCTCTCCAACGCAACTGGAATCGGGTCAATCGGAGTTCGGGAGAGAAAGTTATGGCCAAAACCGTGAGACCGCGCAGAAGGGGCAAGAAGCTGCGTCGACAGACGCCAATCAGCATCGATCGACGCCGACCAAGAAGCCATGTCGATCGACGTGGATCAGTCAGGATCGACGCGAGGCTGTCTGCTGGAGCAGAAATTCGAGGAAAAACGGATTTACTCATATCTTTAGCCCTAGATTTGATAGGATACACATCCACCACTATAAATACCTATGTAAATTCGATTTTTCAAAGACCCTATTAATTCCTTTTCATATTTTCGTTCTACAATTTGGTTTTGAGAGTTTGGAGACTTGGGAAACACGAAACCCTTTTATTTTCTTGTAAGTTCTTTATGTTTATGCAATTTAATATGTTTTTTTTTTGGATTTCTATCTGCGATGAGTGGATAGAAACCCTAGCGGGTTCTAGGGGTTGATATTATTATGGATGCATGTTAGGATTAATTAATTAGGTTCACGATTCCTGTGTTTATTCTATAATTCTAGATTAATTCAAGGACCAAGAGGTGGCGATTAATTTAGATGTCTAGCTATTGATAGAAGGACCGAGAGGTGAATATTAATAGTGGGAATAGGAATGCATGATACAATCTACACTATCCAAACAGATGTACTAGACTGTAGGAATTGAACTGATTTGCTTATCAGATTGACTAATTTGGTGTACTTTGAGACCGAGCGGAGATAGTCACTAGTTAGTAATCTAGGTTATATTTGCCAAACAAGGAAATATAACATTGTTGCAGTATTCCACCTGTTAAATTAATTGATTCTTACATGTCATCCATAATATGAATTCTTCCCTAGAATCTGTGTTCCTTTAAATTTGCTTCCAAAACTACTTTAATTTTCTACATTGTTTTCTTTACTTTTATAAAACCCTAATTTTGGATCTCTCAAACAATGAATCTTAGGATCATAGCTAGTATATAGGATAGTTTCCCCACACAATTTCCCTGGATGGATAACCTTAGGGTTTACAAATTTATTTGCCGCTGTTATTATAATTAATCTGTTAGAAATAGCAGTGATCACTCCTACACCGGTACTTGACGCCGCATCAAGGAAATGTTTTGAAAAGAAAAACAATTAATGTATATATTGTTGCATCCCTTCGCTAAGGATCATGAAGAGTTTTGATGCATAAATTGATACATCCCTAACGCATAAAATTTTATGCATTCAACTGTCAAATTTCAATGTATAAATTATTGCATTAAATTTTGGAAAATAAAGTTTCTTATTGGTCACTGAATTTACCATCTCCAAGCATCAAATTGCGGATTTTTTTATTAAAATTCTTCCTCGTCCGATGTTCGAGTTTTTCATGTATAAACATCGCATCCTCAATGTTCCGATGTTTTGCTAGAGAGGGTTGATAAAAGATAAATTAGTATCTAGATCGCATATCTTTTTATAATATTCATAGGATATTATTATTATTTTTCTTTGCTTACTTTTCTGTTCATTGTATCATGCCACACAATAAATATCATTATGGTGAATATTATTTTCCTATTATTATGAATAGATTTTCTTGATTCTTTCCATTCGCTCACTCTAGGCGATAGCCTTTTCCAATGACTTTGATTCTATGATCTTGCTAATAAAATCTCTCTCGCCTAACTTTGCAATCACTAGCTCATGCAATTTTATATTTAAAGTAGTATAAATTTTACGATTTATCCATTTTATATTAGGTATGTGGTAGCCACACTATATATTCTACTTTAAATATAAATGCATTTATCAAAACTATTTTAGAATGGTTTTGAGCTGCACATTAAATTACCATGCGTGCCATGAAAGGAAAGTATATATGGAATATTATTAATTAATTAGCTATAACAAACATAAATATTAAAAAAAATACATGGTGATAAGAATAAAGATGCATTAAATCCTCATATCAAGAATTTTGTTTGCAATTTATTTTATTGAACATATAATTGAAAAACTAATTTTGTAAAAAGTAACTACTCTATAATTTTTTTTATGATAAGTAGATGAACTTGGGGCTTAAATATTATTTATAGACCATTATTTTGATTTTTTTCATACATATATAATTTTAAATATATTAAATATTACAAATCTTAATTTAAGAAATATTCTAAAATGAAATATTGTTATTTAACCAATAACAAGATGCTTGATCCAGTTTAAAAAAATATCTCATGTTAGGTTCCATTTAACCTTATATCATTTTGTAAGAAAAATGTATATTTAACTATGTAAAATAATTTATGTTACTGTAACTAATTAATGTGTTAGTATTTGACACCCTTCTCATGAGCATAATGTGGAATTGTTAAATTGCTATTACTACTCTTAAAAACATGTTTATAAGAAGTGAGAAATTGCCAACCCAAATGAATGAAAAGCCGTTTTCCTTAACTAATGTATGAAAAATTGTGTTGGTCCCAAGATCAGAGTGTTTGAATATGCAACGGAAGTATTTTAATAGCTTGCACTTTTGAAAACTGGATTTTAGTTTTCCATTTTTCAGTTTCGGAAATCTTGATTTAGCTAGTTTTGTCTCTGATAATTTTAAGTTACCAATTTTCTGTTATACACTTCAATACTTGAAAATTATTGAAGGTTTCAAATCAGCCTAAAAACTAGATTGCAGAAACTTAAATAAAGCAATAAACAGGATATGATATTTATAGTGGTTCGGATCCTTAAATCTTACGCCCACTCTTCAAAAGTTAATCCAGAAATTCACTAAGTTGCACTTTACAAGATCTCACGATCTATAGCTAGCCCATCGAATGCCAATGTCCGTTGATCTACTAGCGCACTCGCACAAAAACTCTCTCCGCTCATTCTTCAGTCTTGAAGTGAGGACGCACCTCGCAGCCTTCAAACAGGAATGGGATGTTTACTGTTCTTCCCAGAACATCTGTGGTTGGTAGTTGCCCGTGATAATCAGGATTTCGATAACGAAAACTGACTGCTGTGTATATTACTTGAAAAGTAATAACACAAAATGGATAGGTTGAGCTAGAAGTCTAAGCCTCGTGTTCTTGACAGACACACGGTAATTTCACAAAGCTTGAGCTTGTAGTTCAACAGAGTCTCTGCTAGTTTTCTCATAAGTAATAGGTGCTCTCCTCTAAAGATGTGGTCAGTTATTTATGGGCAGATTGAGGACCGTTCGAATTTCCTGTCCGTTAGAGACAAATATCTTGTTGTCCAATCATTGTCATACTTTTCCTGCTGTAGAAGTCTGCTCTGCAGCTGCTCTGATATGATTTTGCTTTTGTGCAGTGTACTTTCACCTACTCTGTCAGAGCTGGTTTGCCAGTCCGAGGAACCTATAACTCGAAGATTCCCTGTTCGAAATTGTTGGCATAGATTCTTTAAGGAATCTTGGATAAGACTCGAGTTCCACTTAGATTCTTTTGGTCTTCTTGCTTTTCACGTGCTCTTCATAGCTTTGAAACTGAAACCTGAATTCCTCTAGTTTTCTAGTTTCTAGTTTCATGCCTTTGGTGTTGCTTCACATGTGAAAATCTAGTTTCCAAAAACTTGTTTTCTAGTTCTTTACTAGTTTCTAGTTCCGAAACTAGACTTCTGATTTCTAGTTTCTTGTTTCTTTAGTCTTCCAGTTCTGAAACTAGACTTTAGTCTTCTCAAACTCTTTTCTAGTTTGTAGTTTAGAAACTAGATTTTTGTCTTCTTGATCTTCATAACTTGCAGTTTCTAGTTCCTTCAACTTCCAGTTTTCGGTTTCTCTATTACAGCTGAAATTAACCTATACAAGGATTACATGTAGAAACTGATTAAAATCTAAATGCTAGTTTTGACATACCAAATAAAGAGGGAATCAGTTTCCTAGTTCCTAAAAATTTCCCCCTTTTTGGTGTTGTCATAACCATCTTTCTTAAAGCTTGGAAAAAGGACAACTGTTGAACTGAGTTTACAAAGACACTACTAAGAAACATCATTTCCTTAATCGATCTACTCCATTTTATCTTCCCCTAAATTGGAGAGATATTGATCGATAATAATTAGAATGGAGTGTAAATGAAAATGTTGATCACACTGGAAAATGTGAATTCAACTAATGAATCAGAGTTATAAGGGCGAGAGAGAGATAATGAAAGTTTGTCTTCAATCTAGTTTTCAGTTTTTCACTAAATGTTATATGGTACATGTACATAAAAACTGAAAACTTGATGATCAAAAGTTCAAAAACTTAATAACTTATAGAGCTGCTCGGATTTCGATGAAGACTTAGGATATGCGAATTTCTGTGCCAACTCCATCATTGCTTGTAACTGAGCTTCCCTCCTTTTCTCCTATGTTTCCTCTCTCTGTCTCCTCTCGTCTTCCTCTCTTCTTCTTCCCTTTCACACCTTAGTTTCTCCTTCTTTTTCCTTTCTTCTCCCCCTTTTCGACATCATCAAATAGGGTTGCGATTGACAATTTAAGGGAAGAGAAAACCTTCATGGTTTGGGCATCCTTTTTTTCTATCTCTTCCAATTTTGCCTTCACCTCTTGAGTTTCTTGCTTGATAACCTCCAGATGTAACATGATATCCTTGATCGATCACATATCTAGATCTACTTCATCGTCACCATTTCTGATCCAGATCTGTAGATGAGAAGCTGGAGTTCAGGTATTCCATAGATCCATCCTCTGCAATTTAATATTAGGAGCACGTATAGGGTTCGTCTGATTTATTCCTGATTTATTTAGATACCCTAAGAACGATCCAAACGGCTGAAGTAATAAATGATAACTCATTTTGTCTATTATAAACTCAGATCCTAAAACTGGTATCAGAGCCAGGTTTGGATTTTTAGGCTTTGTCCTAAATAAATTAAGATTGAATAAATATGTATGTTTATATTTATTGTGGATGGATTTGAATTGTCGTGGATGTTTTTTTTATTCATGTGGCCTTCTCGTTTTTTGGATTTTTTTTTCACCATGATAAAATTTTGGGTTGGATTTAATAGGAAAATCATCTAATAGATTTCTAGATCTATTGTGTTTTTTTTATCCACATCTGTAAAATCTAAGATCTAGAAAAAATGATGAACACAAGAAGAACATGACAATTTCTGGCATCATCTCAATTTAGGACAGCAGTGGTGACGCCAGCGACGACGGCGCAGTGGAATTTTGTTATGTCGCGTGGCTGGGCCGCGCCCTTCTCCCTCACAGTGCCATGGTCACCGGTGGATAGCAACAGGTCCAACATTGGTAGACCTGCGAGATGTTTGCTGGCGGTGGCGGTTATGTTCCATCGCTAAGCTGCTTTTGCACAACCTCTGTACAGTGTGCACCATCTTCCTACGCGAAGAAGATGACCGCGCAACTAGAAGCAGATGTCTGCGTGCAGCTTATGTGCGGTGGTTGTGCTGCAGGCCTGGCATGCGGCATAGGTTGCTTCAAACGGTTGTGGGTGGCGGTGGCTGCGGAAGTACGGGGAACTTGGGCAAGCAGCAGGTCGCGCGCAGGTGGCGTGTTACAGTGTTGATTGTTGCTGCTTCTTCTCGCGTGTTTCAGGCGGCTGCCGGCAGCACATGCGATGACTGATGCTGCCACTACCGGTGGTGCAACTGCTGGGAGGTTGCGGTTGCTGCTGCTTGGCTGCAGGCGATGTCCAGGAGTAGTGGCAACGACTGATTCAAGTGGTGGCGGCTGCTACTGCAAAACAAGGGTTTCTGCTCTAGGGTTTCTTGCTGCGCGGGCCAAGACTGAGGACCGTCGGCCCGGAGGCAGCCCGTAGTTCTGAAAAATTAGGGTTTGGTTGTTTTGGGCTAGAAACCATATTTTGAAGCCCAAACTGCTGTTTTTCAGCCCGATTCAAATTTCAAGTCCAACAGAGGCATACAATCCAAAACCATTCATTCATAGAAATTCAATAATTATAATCATGCATAATCATAGGCAAATTATTTTTTCCCATAGAGCCAATTAAATTAACCTAGCTCTGATACTAGTTGAAGGGATTTTGAATATCGTGAATTGAATCACTTAAATCTATATAAGCGCAGATCGATAATTGGATATAAAAAATAATTACTATGCCTACGATTGATCCTAGCATGCTCCTATTGAACATGCATAAGAAGGTTTATGCGGAATACCTGGATTTCAGAAACTGAAGAACACGATGTGCAGAGATTTGATCATTTGATCCCTTTTCTCGTGTAACAAGGTTTATTCCTATAAGATGAAGGAACTAAATCTATGAAATTAAAATTAATTTTGAAAACTTGAGAAGAGAGAAATAGAAAACGATCCTCCAAATCTGATCTTCTAATCTGTATCCCAGCTCTAATTCAAAAATCTAGTGAAGATTCCCTTCGGATTTCGTGCCTATCGAGAAACAAAATTTTCTCCTCATTTCTCAGATCTGATCGACCACAGCTCCAAATTCTTGGTGTGCTGTTTTGCAATGTATGATCTTGTGGTGTTTTGTGATGTGAGAACCTGAGGACTATTCATAGAAAATTGTGATCTCCAGATGGGCCTGAGCTTTCATGGGCCAGACTAGGGACCAGAATGCAAATAGCAAATAAGGCGTATAAATTAATTAATACTCATATTCAACCTAAAATATAATAAATTAATTAATATTGATTCATGCCACCAGAGAATCAATACTGTCCTACCTATTTGCGACCATCTGGTGAGGAATAAGTTGCAGAGGCTAGGTATATCCCCACATTTAAGGTTACAGACATTAATTAATTAATTTAGGCTCTAACAAGCCATTTAATTAATTATCATATTATATTCCTGAGTCAATCCACTCAACCCTTTTCACTTATGATTGAACTTAATCAGACTGTAGGACTTTAGCATAACGAACCTTTTGAGCTGCTTAGAGAATGTCACCATCCTATACTGGATATGGTTACCCAAATCTTGTACAAGACAGTCACACACAAATTGCTACCACCCAAGACACATATATACAAGCTCAACTAGAGTCTTTCACTGTATCTCAAAGTGACACACAATTTGTGTATAATTTTGTACCTTTAGGTTTAGGATCTCATCAAGCCATCAAGATCCAAATTCCTTTAATGTCATATAAAGGAATCGATCTTTAACTTAGGTCCTGTCAATGCGTACCCCCGCACTAGCATACCAAGCAACTAAGATAAGCTGCTTATTACCACGTATGATGTAGCCTAAATCGACAGTCTATCCTGGGACTGTCTCAGCAGTGATAACCATTTATATCTCGTTAGGTCAGACGATCCATACGATCTTCCATGATCTACTACACACCATATGATTTTCTTATCGACGAGATAAGAGAATAAGAGTGTTTGCGAAACATGTTTGTTAATTTAGACAAGAGATGATCATACAACATTCATAATTCCCAGTATATTAACCAATAAACCATGTTGATTCTTTCATGGGTTGAAATGGCTCAACATTTCATTGCCAAATCCAAAGTATACAACACCCACTGTTCATTTTCAATGAAATGCCTATCTTCAAGGCTAATGCAAATTCCAATGCTATTTCCATTGTGAGATTAATCCAGATTAAAACATTCAATGGAAGGATACCATTCAGTGGATTGTTTGATGTTTCCAAGGATCCCAACTACCAAGTATCAACAATTAGTTAAAGAAGTGGGGAACTCTAGAGGCTTTGGTTAATTATATCTTACATATTCTATAAATTTATTTTACCATAAGCTTAATTTATTATCAGATGAGCACTTGGTTAGAGTGATCACCTAAGACAATGTATTTCACAAAATTACACGATTATAATATTTTGATAGAAAATAATTGAGAGGTTCAACTAAATAAGCAAAAAAATGTGAAAAAACAACCATACACACTCTATATTGAGAGGACATGCTTTGAATGGACCAGTCTCATCATGATTAGTTTGCCCTTGATCAAGTTCCTCATCTCCTGCGCCTTATCTTGTAAATGTCATAAACCCATCTCACCATCCATTCAGGTCTTCCCTATCGGAAAATGAAATAACCCATAATATAAAACATGATCCATAACCCAAAACAACAGCCTGCCAACAGAATCCATCTACAAAAGACGAATCTACATCACCTTCTTACGACAGCATATGAGGCGAAGGCGCTTCACATTATCATGTTAATGGAAATCCAAATAATGCCGCATTCCCAAGAAATGAAGTATTTTCAAATGTGGAAAACTGGGTGCCAGATTGAGGTATCTTCCCAAAGAGATTATTCATTGAAAGGTCTAACACAAAAAGGAATGTCAGCTTTGATAACTAAGATGAAATTTTGCCTCCCAATCTATTTGAAGATATATCCAATGACTCAAGGGAACTGATATTTCCGAGAGATGCAGGTATATTTCCTGTAAGGAGATTGTGAGACAAATTCAAAGATAGAATGGAATTTAGATTTCCTATAGAATTTGGGATACTCCCAGAAAATCTGTTGGATGACATGTTGATGGTTACAAAGGCTATTATGGTTATCTTCATTAAACGCTCCATAACTTTCAAAATTATTGACATCTTATTAGATGGTGATAGCTGATTATCGTCTTGTGGTTGATTTACGTTTACATCCATCATCGCTCTAAAATTCATCAATATCTAGCGGGCAAAGAACCAGAGAATGCATTATTGGATATATAGAACACTTCCAATTTGGAATATGGAAGCTCTTCTCTGTGGTGAATAATAGGGGGCCCTTAAACATGTTAGCCCTCAAGATAAAGACTCGAAGATTAGAAAGAGATTTTTTCCTAAAGGGAAAGTTGTCTTGTAATCTATTGTTCCCAATGTCTAGAACCCAAAGTTTTTACACTTGGCCAGAGAATGAGGTAATGCTCCTTCTAGTTTATTCTTGTTTATATTGAGGGATACAAGACCTTCTATCTTTCCCAAACATTGTGGAATGGGTCCTTCCAAACTGTTGTTTAATGGATTGAGATATATAGTTGATACAAATATGAAGATCGATAAAGGAATTTCACCAGTTAATTGGTTGGAGGATAAGTCCAAAACTTGCAAACTACTTAAGTTCCCAATGTCAGATGGAATAACACCTCTAATGCTGCAGTTAGATTCTGAATGGACGATGGGAGGACACCATTCATAATGAAGATTGTTTGATATTTCAAAGACCTCCAAATCTCGACAGTTAGTTAATGTAGACAAAAATTTCAGCTCCTGAGTTGGCGATTCTTCTCCTGTCAAATTGTTTTTCCAAAGATGAAGGACTTGTAGGTGTCTTAAACTACCTAAGTCATGAATAGAGCCTGTGAATGAGTTACTATTCAATTCTAACATAGTGAACTTAGAAGCATTGACTAAGGAGCTTGAGATTTCTCCACTGACTCTATTATAATATATAGACAGGTTTTCAAGATTGTACAGTGAGAATCCCATTCTTGGAGGCAGACTACCAGAAAACATATTCTCCATAAGTGATAGGAATTATATTATTGGCCTTTAAATTGTATTTGCTTTGTCGATCAATATATTTAGAGAATACAAAAGATATGCCAAATAAATAAAAGATAGGAAAAACCCTAAAAACATCTAAAAAGATAGAAAAAATTGCATGCAAATCTAAATCATATATATAGTTTATCATCTTCCCTCAAGCGAGACGTCGGAACTCGGAAGACTCGAAGTTTGTCCCGAAATGATGTGAAGAGCAGACGGGGTAAGGATTTATTGAAGACATCCGCTATTTGCAACTCAGATGGAATGAATTCAGTGGCCAGAGATCTGCATGAACGCGTTCACAAATGAAGTGATAATCGATGTCAATATGTTTGGCGCGTTTATGAGCAACAGAGTTTTGAGTCATGGAAACCGAAATCTTATTGTCACAGTAAAGATGAGGAGGTCAAGATAAATCAACACGCAACTCATGAAGAATGGATCGGATCCATAGAACCTCTGCTGCAGCAAGAGCAATGGCGTGATATTCCGATTCACAACTTCATTGAGCTACATTAGGCTGCTTCTTAGCATTCCATGACACTACATTTCCACCTAAGAAGATGGCATAATCATGGTAGAGCGACGAGAGTCAGGACAACGTGCCCAATCAGCACTGGAATAGGCAATTAGATCACAATCAATTGCTGAAAAAATGAGAGGCCACACGACAAAGTACCTTTGACATACCGTAAAATACGTTTAACAGCCTGAAAATAATCAACAGTAAGAGCATGTAAGAAGTGGCTGACGTGGTTATTAACAAATGTGATATTAAGAAGCATGATAGTTAGATATTGCAAGGCATCAATAATTGATCGATAGATTGTAATATCAGCATAGCTTTCGTCATGAGTGATGAGAGCGAGACCGACCAGAAGTGGGGTTGACACAGGCTTGGCGTCGATTAAGTTAGTAAAAAAGAGAACATCCCTAGCATATTTGGCCTGAGAAAGAAATAAATTGTCAGCGATGAAGGTTACTTCCAAACCAAGAAAGTAACTTAGGTCACCCATATCCTTAATCACAAATTCACCGTGCATATGATTAATGAAAGCCGAGATATAAGAATTACTATTACTGATTAGAGTAATATCATCAACATAAACTAGGAGAAATAGGAGTATGTTTCCACGAGCAAAAAATAAAAAGGGAAGTGTCTGCATGGCTGCAAATAAATCCCAACAAGATCAAGAAATCACTCAAACACTGAAACAAAGCACGAGGTGCTTGCTTAAGACCATAAAGTGCCTTCGATAGTCGACACGTATGATTAGGGAAATTTGGATCGCAAAGACGCAGGGGCCGCTCCATGTAAACAAGCATGGAAAGAAAACCATTGAGAAATGTGTTTTTTACATCAAGCTGATGAATAGACCATCCACGATGAACTGTAGGAGATAAAATTATCCGAAAAGTTGCGGCTTTAACTACAGGGCTGAAGGTATGACAGAAATCTAGACCAGGAATTTGAGAGAATCCTAGGCGACAATCCGTGCTTGCGATGTTTAATGGAAACATAAGACCAATATTCAGTGTGGAAGGCCTATTTGGAAACAACTACGTTGGTATCTGGTGGTTTTGGAACAAGAGTCCAAGTGCCATTCACGCGGAGAGCTTCCATTTCATCAGTCATAGCCGTGTTCCACACAACATTTTTGGCCGCAAATTTGTAATCCTTCGGTTCAGAGGCGGCGAGCAAAGCATGATGAAGAGAAGTTGGAGCATAATAAGCTAGATCCTTCGGTTTGAAGCCACCAGCTCGAGCCCTCGTAACCATAGGATGAACAATAGGTGCAGGAGGGGGCGGAGTGGGTTGAGGCGAGGCAATAGCCGATGGTGGAGGATTGAGCTCTTTAGTAGGACATAACGATCATGGTGTCTTTGCATTAGGAGAGGACGTCTCAATAGGAGCAGTGACCGGAGGATCAACGATTGTCAAAGATACAACTCCTAGCTTAAGAAATGTTAAAATATCAAGCTTAGATATAGGGGTGAGCCGAGAAGAATTAGCCATCGAAAAAACACGTGATCAAAGTGAGCATGATGAGTAATATATATCTGAGACGTGGAGGGGTCGAGACAGCGAAACCTCTTACGAATCGACAATAACCCAATAAATATACAAGGGATTCTGCGTGGGGAGAATTTGTTTTCTGCATAATCTCAAAGATAAGGATATACACGACAACTAAACAGATGAAAATGAGCATAATTCAGATGAGAGCTAAAAAGAACCTTAAACAGAGAGAGCCCATCGAGAATGGTGGATGAGAGTCAATTGATAATGTATGTAGTTGTGCATAAAGCATGAACACATAGTGTTAGAGGCTAGTGTCATTGAAAGAGCATAGTAAGGCCAGTCTCAGTAATATGTCGATGTTTACACTCCGCACGTCCATTTTGAGATGGAGTATAGGGGCACGATCGCAGGTGGAGTATACATTTAGACCGAAAGAAATCTTGTAAAACATTGTTAGTAAATTCAGTTCCACCATTGCTTTGAAAGCGTTTAATAGTCGTAGAAAATTAATTTTTGACTAAAGTAGTAAATTATTGTCACTGACGAAAGAATTTGATTTTGTTATCAACGGATAAAACAAAGTAAAGCGACTGAAATCATCAACAAAAATAGCATAATAGTGGAATTACGCTGAGGATGTAACAGACGCAGACTGTTGGTCCCTGATCAGAGTCATCGTGGTGAGTATCGAACAACAAACACACACGAATGCAGTGGAAGTCTAAATATTATCTTGCACTTAAGTTCTTGTTAAATGTTTAATCTCAGAATAGTACTTAGGGTTTTCTTGAAGTATACTCTAACAGCTTGAGTTGCTAGGTTTTAAATCAATGAACACAACCCAATAGAACAGTAAAGAACACACAATATTTATAGTGGTTTGATCAATAGATCTACGTCCACTTCTTAGCTGTATCGCTAAGAATTTCACTAAAAAGATATTGAAGTACAAGGATTCACCGAGCACTTGTAGCAGGTAGTGAACCTTCGACCTAGCCACTACAAAGCTATCCTCCGATGCTTCAATCTTCTAGTCCGCACCTCCAGCCAAGTCAAGGGCGACACCTTCGAAAAACATGTCTTTTGCTGGAATAGAGATTTTATACTTCTCTCCAAACTCTGTTTGGTTTGCGGCTAATGCCCGTCGGAGTCAATTCTTTCCAGAAATGATTACTGGATGCTTCCTGATTTGGAAGGTATCCCAATGATTGAAGATTCTTGAGCTAAGTCAAGGAATCTCTTCAATATAGTGTCAGATATTGAATGGGGACACTACGGCGGTTGTTGAGAGCTTTGAATATTCTCAGATGTGGGCTCTCAACTTTATGACCACTCTCTTTTGATTGTTTGCTTTTGTTTGTCGAATGAATTTCTCGTTGGAGTGTTTGATTGAGCAGCAATTGTCTTCTCTATATTTGGACTTGTCTTTTATATCCAAAGATTCAAACTTTGAATCTCCATAGCCGTTCGACACAACGGCTCCTTCATCCAAGAGAGTAACTTGCTTTTTCGTCCTTTCCGGCGTGTACAGTACCTTTTTACATACTTCGGGTAAGGCTTTCATCCTTGGTTGTACTTTCTGTCACAATGGGTGTCTTTTGCAAGTAACTGTTGTGTATCTCCTGCTAGGCATTCTATCGGAAAATGCTGGGAGTACTCTATTAAGCCTTTTGATTGCTAGGCTCTTCTAGCAATCCGCTGACTCCTTCAGCATATGCGTCCTTAGCATTTAAGTATTTATCTGCTGATTGCTAATGCTTAGCAATCTGCTAGAATGCTAGCGAATGCTGACTCCTTCAGCATTCAACTTTCACTTGCTTCTGACTGCTGACCACTTGTCCTTAGCAGTCTCTTCCTTCAGCATGTGATTGCTAACGCCTTAGCAATCATTCTTCTTAGCACTTGACCGCTAATGTCTCTAGCAGTCATTCTTGTCTGCTGATATCTCTAGCAGCTACCATCTGCTGAGAATACTTTTAGCGTTCCAAAGTTGCTTGAACTTCATATTCTTCGTTCCATCTGCTGAATCCTTCAGCAGTCTTCTCAAGCACTTACTAATCTATTACAACTCGATATTTTTCCTAAACGGGACATTACATTGGAGTTGCTAGACTATGCTAGAATTCAATAATGATCGATCAACTAAATAAGCTTTGAATCAACAAAACTTTTACAATATTGATCCTAAGGGAGGAATTTGCAAATAATTCCTAACACGGGCCCTCATAGATCACAATGAATAAGATCTAATCAAGTAATGAACGTTTTTCATTTAAAGTAAATGTTAAACGAGAACTCTTGCCAAGTTGGCACGAGGAACTCTTGTGCTGCTAGCACTTGCCTCAGCATTCGTTCCTAATCCAGAGGCTTCCTAAAAAATGACCTATTCATCACTGTTGTCTCCTCCATGAGCGTCAGCAGGCTCTTTGATTGAAACTCCGCCTTGACCAAGAGGGCGGTCTTGAGCGTCAAAAGTTCTGCTCTCCATCAAATTGTCAAAATCTCAGCTTCGGGACTTCAGGAACCACCTTTTCTTTTCCTTTCTTGACAGCTTCAACTGCTTGCCGTCGTGCGTCCTCAACTGCTTTTGCTATCAATGCAGTAGCTTTCTTGGCCGCTTCTTGTTCAGCAGCCGCTTTCTTAGCAGCTCGTTCGTCAGCTCGCTGCTTAGCTTGCAGGAAATTTCTATTTTTGGCTTCGAGGGTAAGCTTCTCCATTTCCTTCTTGTACTTCTTCTCCTGCTCCTTCTTGTACAAATCTGGCAGCGCGAAGGACGACGATTTAAAGAACCCCATCCAATACCGCGCTTGGATGAATTACGTGTGCCACCATTGCTGAAAGAACCACGATCGTGGCTGGAGGACGTACCGGGATGCTGCTTCTCGTAGAATGCAACATGAGAGGTGGACGTTGATTCCTTGGAGTCCTGAAACCTGGAAAAACTCTCCGCTTTTGAAACCAGGTCACACAAGGTTGGTAATCTAGTAAGAGTCATCTGCGCAACTGAAAAAGAGGCGAAGGCAAGACCCAATCCGCGGAGGGACCAGTGAGCCTTGTCCGTTTCATCCACTGGCCGACCAATTGCAGCGAGTTGATCACAGAGAGACTTGAACTCTTAGTTTTAAATAGCGAAAAGCGAAGCGAAGCGAAGCGACAAGTCAAAAATCAAAGCGAAGCGAGCGCTTCACGTATGCGAAGCGAAGATAACAAAAAAATATGTACAAATTACATAACAATTATACACAATTTATTACTTAAACAAATAATTCCAAAATGACAAATATGCAAAAAAAACAAACAAATAAGACATAGAATTATAGCAAACTAGTAAAATTTAAACATCCAAATTAAAACATTTAAGTTCAAGGTTCAACAACCAAACAAATATCCAACATATCCAACCATGCATATCTTCACATTGTAGAGAAAGTTTCAACAAATTCAAATGCCCACATATCAAATTTCAGCAGCAATTCATCAAAATTCAATATACCCACCCAATACCCACATCAATTTAAATATATACTTCAGCAATTCAGCAACATAAAGAGACGGTTTAATTAAAAAAAAATTATACGCTGCTGCTGCTGGTGATGGAGACTGCCCGGTGCTGGGGAAGGGCGAGAGACAGGGATGGCGAGAGGCGTGGACGGCGAGAGGCGTGCGATGGGCGAGAGGCAGCAACGGGCGAGAGCTTCAGGCAGGCAGGGCAGCGAAGTGCGGCTCGAGCCGCTCGATCGATGCGAGAGGTGGGTGCGAGAGCTTCGATTCGAATAGGTTTTACTTTTTAGGTTATATTTACCAAAAATTAAAAAAATTGATTAAGTAAATAAAAAAGGGGTTTTTTTTCCAGAACGCTTCACCACCGTGAGCGCTCGCTTTGGATCGCTCCACGCTCCCGTCGCTTCGAGGCGCTCCGGGCGCTTTTCAACGCTTCGCGTTCGCTCGGCGCTCAGGCCGGAAAAAAGCGGTCACCCTGATTTTGGAGCGCTGAGCGCGCTTAAGCGCGCTCTGAGCGCGCTTTTTAAAACTAAGCTTGAACTCATGCACATACTTTGAGACGGATCGAGAACCCCCGTTTCATAAACTGCAAGTCGTCTTTGAGACGGAGTTCCCACGTCTTCGATTTATTACTGAAAGCAGCATCAAGTGCCAACCAAACGACACGCAATGTCGAATATCGATTACTTCCACCATTGCTTCTTTAGATAGGATGGATAATAGAAGGCTCAAAAGTTGTTGATCTTGTAGATGCCAATAGGAGTAAGCCAGATTCGGTTGACCCGGCAAAGCAAGATGCACAGGCGGCGGGATAGAGGACCCATCGACTAATTTTATTAAATCCTGGGAAGTGAGGAGAGGCACAATCTGAGAACGCCACAGAACATAGTTATCATGTGGATGAGGGTCGAGAGGGGAAGAACGTCAGCGTCCGATGCCATGGCGTAGGGAGGGGGGCAACGTCGATTGTGAGGAAGAAAGGGATTGGTTAGGCTGATACCATGATAAGAATTATATTATTGGCCTTGAAATTTTATTTTCTTTATTCATCAATATATAGAGAGAATACAAAAAATATGCAAACTAAATAAAAGGTAGGAAAAACCCTAAAAATATCTAAAAAGATAGAAACGATTGCATGCATATCAAAATCATATCTATCGTTTATCAATAAGAATTAATGTATTCAGTGTTGAAATGTTGAATATGGAAGAGGGAATGGAAGCATTTAGCAATTTATTGAATGGAACTGCAAAAATCTCTAGGTATACAAGATTGCCAAGCTCTTTGAGCAATTCACTTGCATATCATAGACTACAATTCAACTTCACTACAAAAATCTTATTATTGATTAGTCTGTAGACATGAATAGCCAACTCTTTATCACTGCATTTTTCTTTTACATGTTCAACTACATGAGCAGAGTGAAAATCTCAAGAAAGAAAACGCAGGCTTTTATAAGGTGCAAATTGCCAAAGCTTCCAATTTTTATGAGGTTGTTGGATGTTTACCAATTATTTTTCAAAAAATCTAAATTAAACATGCCATAATATTGATTTTTATTTGAACTACCCAAAGCACAGATGAAAAGATAATGGCTGACCTTTCTAAAGATTCAACTATGAACATAAATATGCAAAATCGAATAATAATTTCATAATTTAAAAAATCAAGAAAATTCTGCAGTGCCACAAAGGTTTAGTGTACAAGTTCATAAACATACCTGCGACCAATTGTAAGCAAGATCAAGATATACCCAGAAAGTAAGGTTCCCAACTTGCTTTGGAATTAGACCTGAGTCGTACAATACACATATTAAGGAATTAATTAATTCACTGAAACTATTAAACGAAAATGCATAATTATACACCATTGTTGTTAAGAGAATATTTCACTCAAAAGGGCTTCCAATTTCTGATAAATTTTTTCTTGCAATTATCAAAGTTTAGGGTTAAGCCAAATCCTACTCCTATCTCCTTCCCAAGTCCCAAAAAACAAAATATAAAAATAATAGGTAAAAACATTCTTTTCCATTAATTGAATGATTAGAAACCTCTAAACCTTCAAATGAAAGTAAAAATCCAAAGTAAGAGGAATGAATTTATATTAGGGCTGGCAGCCGCCCACGCAAGAAGGGGGCAAGGGCCGCTACTCAGAGAAAGCACTGCAGTGGATGTTGGCGGCGGTGTGCCGGCGGAGATTGTAGGCAGAAGAGGGACACATTGGAGTGGGGAAGTAACGGGAATGGAATTGGAGGGGAAATTTAAAATAAATTATTTTTTAGATGACAATTAAATATAATTCACTCCCATAGGTGTGGTAATTTTGGATCCGATACCACACAAATTTGCACGATAAATAATAAATATGAATTGAGGCTTATTGAATATGGATCTATGTCATATCGACACAATTAAGATACAAAAATTTCATATCAGATTCGGATTTACGGATCGAATATGAATATCCATTAATAAATTAGTAAAAAAGTATTTATTTAAATATAATAATTAATAAATTAATATATTATATTGGTTTAGAGTTCTTTAAAAATCTCAAATATCTTGGTTATTCGTTGTTCCTGTCCATTTTTTTTCATCCACTACCAAAAAGAAATTTATTTATTTATCTCTTCATTATATTTTAATATTTTTTTTTCTTCGTACTAACAATATTTAACATTTATTTATGTTGATTTATTATGTATTTTGGGATACTTAACAGAGGATTTTAATTTAACAAATTTATTTATGCAATGCAAGATTTGAACAACCATATATGAATAGTTTGTATATTTTATCGAATATTTATGGCATTATAATTGTGTTTATTAAAACGGGCTTATATCGTATTAATCAAATTGGACCTTTATCGAATTATTCGGATCGGATTCATATTGAGTTAGATATTTATTAAATCCTTAACAGATACGGATTTGAATTTAATGAATTGGGTATGAATACGGATTGGAACGATAACGAATCTATACAATAATAATCCAGTACGTACAAACTACCACTCCTACTGAAACTATTTCCTGTCTTTCTAAAAAAATAAAGAAATAATAAATAACCGCTTTATTTATTTATTTATTTATTTATTTTGAGTGCAATTAACCGCTTTATTATAACTGGAATAGATTTATTCAAGGTATGATGGTTGGGATATAAAGTGACACCTTATGTGATACATCTATGGATTGGGACTTCTAGACTAAGAAAATATGGGTCTTAGCCAAATATATTATGGACATGAATAGTCATTTTTTTATATCCCGATTATATGTATCGTGTAATGAAAAACAAGAAATGTACTTATGAAAATTATCTTCCTCTCTCCTCTCAGTATTTTATGGGGTGTGAACTACTTGAACAGCTCTCATTTGTGGAGAAAGAGGCCGCTCGTATTGCCCCTATCCATGTTAGGATTTGAGGTCGTAACATTCTAATTCTAATCATTTTAAAATACATCAACATTTCGAAATACAAGTAATTAAACATTTTACTTAAGATCATGAATTAGGATTCGAGTTATATTGGCCACGCACTTTCGAAATAAAGGGATGAGCTTGCATTCATAAATTAGTTGAAAAGGTTGTGATATACGTACATACCTGTCAAGTTGTTGAAAGCAATTACTAAATACTTTAACGAGGTAAGACATCCTATTTCCTTTATCACAGTACACATCTACTACTGATTTTTTATGTATGAATTTATTACCTGTGAAGTTGTTCTCCTTAAGATGCAACTCTTCAAGGTTGAGTGAATTGAGAAAATAGGAATACTTCCAGAAAAACTGTTGTTGGAAGAAGAGAAGAGATCATCATGCCTTCCATGTAGTTTGAATATATATATATATATATATATAGGGAGCGGATCCGGTGAGAAAGGTCTTAACGTGAGAAAGTGAGAAAGATGCTAGATTGTGTTCATGAGGTTCCTTGATTGTATTAAGGTCGTTGATTGATTGCAACGTTACTTGGTTGTGTTTTAATTGTTGCTTGATTATTTTGTTGCTTGATTGTGTTTTAGTGGTTGCTTGTTTGAATGTCAACCATTGATTTTTTAAGATCTAATGGATATAATTCATTCCTTTTTCTCACAGGGAGATTTTTTTTGCATGATCTCACCTCTCTCTCTCTTTCTCTCTCTCTCTCTATATATATATAATGTGGCAAGATTGTATAAATAAGAGTATTTACCGCATCATATTCCTCTTTTAGGGTTATCGGATCACGAATACTGGCGTTAAGAATTTTATTCTTAGCTTCCTGGCTGATATAAAAATCCCACCAACCTTGAAGTTGACCAGTAAAACCCGTTATAATGGCTTGAGCAATTTGCTTGTCAGTATTTTCTCGAAAGCTATCTGACTTTAGATGGTATAAAGACGCCTTTATGTCAAAAGTTTTAACTAGAAATGACTGTCACATGAATTTTTGGAAAGAAAAATTCATTGCAGGACTTCCAACTCTATTTGCTGAAAGAGTCCTAAATAGGATTAAGGATAAAAATACCAACGGTAATATCGTCTGGGAAACTTTGTCTTATGGAGATATCTCTGCAAAAATTATTGCAGAAGGTATGACACTTTGTAATGACGTCAAGTTAAAGAAACAACTTAAGTTACAAAGAAATGTAAATAAAAACCTTATTGGAAACTTTTGCGAGCAGATAGGGCTCAATGCGAAAAACCCCTCTACTCGTTTTAAAATGAAACATAAATTTAAAAGGAAAAAATATTATGCTGAGAAATTCTCAAAAAAGAAGAGAAAAGATTTTCCAAGAAAAACCAAGAAAATCAAGTCCGTTTCTAAAGAAGAAGTTAAACCTGTTTGCTTGAAATGTGGAAAAATTGGCCACAAGGCAAACAAGTGCTATGTTAAAAAGAAAATCAATAATCTTAACATAGACGATGATATAAAAAATTCTTTGTATAATACTCCTTAATGAAAATGATGATGGATTTATATACTGAAAGCATTATGATTGGTATATTATGTACAAGGTTTATTGGTTAATATACTGGGAATCATAATTGTTGTATGTTCATCTCCTGTCTGAATTAACAAACATGTGTCGCAAACACAATTATCCTCTTATCTCGTCGATAGGGAGATCATACAGTGTGTAGGAGATCACGGAAGATCGTATGGATCGTTTGACCTAGCGAGATATAAATAGTCATCACAGCTGAGACAGTTCCAGGATAAACTGTCGGTGTAGGCTGCAGCATATGCGGATAAGCATCTTATCTTGGATGTCTTGGTATGCTGGTGTGGGGCACACATTGATGAGGACCTAAGTCAAGATCGATTCTTTTATCTGACATTAAAAGAATCTAGATCTTTATGACTCGATGGAATCTTAAACCTATATGAGGATACAGAAGTATACATATATTGTATGTCACTTTGAGTGTAGAAAAGGTTCTAGTTGAACCTGTTCTTCTGCAGCCTTGGGTGACATCAATCTGTGTATGACTGTCTGGTATCTGAACAAGGTAACCACATCCAGTATAGGATGGTGACATTCCCTGAACAGCTCAAAAGGTTCGTTATGCTAAAGTCCTGCAGGCTGATTAAGTTCAAGCATAAGTGAAAAGGTTTGAGTGGATTGATTCAGGAATTAAAGATGTTAATTAATTAAATAGCTTGTCAGAGCTTAAATTAATTAACGAATGTCTGTAACCTTAAATGTGGGGATAAATCAAGTCCAATGCAACCCGTTCCTCAAACGTGGTAGCAAATAGGTAGGACAGTATTGATTCTCTGGAGGCATGAATCAATATTAATTAATTAATTATATTCTGGGTTGAATATGGGAATTAATTAATTGATAGGCCTTATTTGCTATTTGCATTCTGGTCCCTGGTCTGGCCCATGATAACTCAAGCCCAATAGAAGCCAAGAATTTCCTTTAAATAGGCCTCAGTACCTCAGAACTCAATACACCTACTACTCATAAGATCACTAGTTGCACACAGCAAACCAGAGCATTGGGAGCTGTGGTGATCGATTGAGTTTGAGATACGAGGAGGAAATTCTGCTTCTCAACCGGGCAAGGGATCTGATAGATAATCTTCACCAGACTTTCAGATCGAGTTGGGATACAGATCAGAAGATCAGATCAGGAGGATTCTTCTTCTTCTCTCTCCTCTTATTTTCGAAAATAATTATTTATTTTCTTTAGATTAATTTCCTCAATCTGTTAGGAAATTAAATCTTGGTGCGTAGGAAAGATCAAAGGGCATCTCCGCGCACGCGTTCTTCATCGTTCTTCAATCCAGGTATTCCGCATAACCTTCTTATGCATAATAATATAGGAGCATGCTAGGATTGTTCATAGGCATAGCAATTTATCTTTGATATTCCAATTAACGATCCTTGGCAAACGGACTTCGTGATTCAGTTCACGAATCCCTTCAATTGGTATCAGAGCGAGGTTTAATTAATTGGCTCTATCGGAAAAATAATATTGCCTATGAACATGCATGATTATTATTATTGATTGCATGCAATGAATGGTTTATGGATTGATCTTATGTTTTTCGTCCTCGTGGTTCCTCGGGTTAATCCGCCCATTTATATGGATTCGTTTTTCACCCACGAGATAAATCCGTGGTTAGATTAGAATTTTTAGATTGTAATTAGAATTATCCCATGTAATTTTATTTTCAAAAATTAAATCTGTAAAACGAAGAGCGAAGAACACGAAGAACACGAAGAACGAAGAACACGAAGAACGCAGGACCGCACGACGGCGCCGGCATGGCAACAGGTCGTGCACGGCGGTCGCGCGTGGCGAGGGGCACGGCGGCGTAGGCGCACGGTGGCCTGGATGGCAGCGCAGCCACGCGGAAACCCTAGGGTTTTAGCGCGCGGCGCGCGCGCGATCTGGGCAGCAGCCGTGCGGCCCACAGCCGGCCAGGCGATGGTGCGGGGGCTCGCGGGACGACAACGCGGGGCGGCGAGGGGTCTGCCGGAGGAGCGGACGACGGCGGTCAGGGCGCGACGGGGGCGCGCAGCGCGGCGGAACCCTAGGGTTCGCGCGCACGCGCGCCAGCACCCGCGCAGCCCTGCGCGCGTTCGCGGCTGCGGGCAAGCGCTCCTCGGATGGCGGCGGTGCGATCCAATGGTGTCGGCGGTGGCTCGGTGCCGGAGACGCGGGCTGGGGCGGCGACTGGGCGTGCGGCCGGACGCGAAAAACCCTAGGGTTTTTGTGTGGTTCGCGCGACCCCGGTTCGGGCCTTGTGCGATTCCGGCGAGTCACGGAGGCCGATGAAGGAGAAGAAGACTGAACGGTGGTTCGGGCAACGGTCGGGGCAAGCTGGGGCGGCGGCATGCAAAACGGGCAACGGTCGGAGGAGGCGGTACTGCGGATTTCATCCATGCACCTACGTGCATGGCTGTTGTGCATGCCGGGAGCCCTTACGACGACGGCGGGTCGCCGGCGATAGTGTTTCGCCGGTGGTGGCTCGTCGGGCCGAGTTCTTGCGGGCTATTGGGCTTGCAATGTGTGCCTAGGCCTGCGATCTCGTTAACTTGCCCAGTTGTCCAATTTTCTGATGGATCAAATCTTGGAGGCCCAAATTCAGAAAATAAATCAAGATCTCAGTCCAAGTAGTGGGAGCCCAGTCGAAGATCTGTAAAATAAATTCCAACTTGTAATAGTTAGATTTATTTTGTTTTGTATCATGGGGCCACGAGGACAATTTTATTTGCTTTATTATTTGTCTTCGCATGATATATGTGTTTAACTTAGTTGCGCAGCATATGAGCATGTTGTAGATAATAGGAGCACGTTTACTGCTTTTATTTACAGCTTTAAAGCATGCTATGTGATTTATTTTATGTAATTAATTATGACTATAAATTCGGGGTTCATGCTTTGCATGATAGAATTTTAGCAACGTTGTAATTATGGCTACATAAAATAATCTGTGCAATTGAACCTTATGAACTGAAAATTACTAAGCTCATAATTTATTAAGACCTCCACAAAGCGATCCTTTATTGGAAGTGAATAATTTATTAGGTAAACGTCTACATGTGTAGCTTACTTAATTCATTGTTCATAAGTTCTAATAGATAGGATTTCTTAAAACAAACATTTATTTCATGTGAGAAGTGGGAGTTCATGCATAAACGTCTACATGTGTAGCTTGCGTATTGAATTTTCATAAGTTCTCTAGAGATTGAATTAAATGAGACAACCTTATTATAAGGAATCGGTGTGTCCTTATATGGGAGGGTTGGCTTTGGTGGTAAGCTAGCTTAGATATTGTCCAGAGTATAACTCATGTGTGAAGTCCCTGCTCAGTAGGATAATATGGTCTTAAGTTAGTCTCCAATTATTAATTCAATTTGTCTAAGGAATCCGGGCATGGATTGGAATTAAAGGACTGGAATTGAAAGATGCAGTCTGGTTAAGTGTTTTGTTGTAAACGTCCACATGTGTGGCTTGCAATAGTAATACTTAGGCAAATTGGAGGAAACATTAATATTGCTTTATCATAAGGTTTCAATATTTAATTGTTTCAATGTTCTGCGACTATGTTTTAATTGGTGTTTTAATTTATTGTTTTCAGATATGTCTATTCATCGTATCATTTATCTCTTGACATCAAATCCTTTAACCGGTCCGATTTTTCCTGAGTGGAAGTTTTGCTTCATGGAAATACTCCACATTGCAAATCATTCTCGTATACTCTATATGGATCATTTATCTCCCAAGTATTGGAATTGCACTGGTTATGAGCGACTGTTTTATGAAAGATGGAAGATCTCTGATGAGTTTGCCCGCATTCTCATTAAGAAAACTCTATCCAGAGAACTAAAGCTCAAATACGATCAGTACCAATCTTTTGTTGAGATATGGAGGGATCTAATAAGGGTATATGGGAAGGTGAGACGAACTGTCAGTTACAGTCTTGTGGAAGACCTGGTCTGCAAGAAGATGACTTATGGGAGTTTGTTGTCACTGCATCTTGACAGCATGATGGAAATCATGAGAAGGTACAGAAAGAGAGGTGGACGAATTACTAGTCGGGCTAAAGTCAATATCGTCCTGCACTCTCTCTCTGATTCTTATGATGATTTCATCAAGTCCCTTGGTGCCAGGTGCAAGTACACTCTTCCAGAGTTACTCTTGGCACTAGAACGATGGGAATCTGACCAGAAAGCTTCAGAATTTGCTCAATTCATGAAGGTCTTTGATAAGACTATGATTGAGGCAAATGAATTGCTTAAGCGGTTAGAAGAGACTGATCAGGCAGAGGCTATCACAAAGCTATGCAAACGCAAGCGAAGTGAAGTAGATTGTCTAGTGCCTAGCACGGGTAGACAAGGTACGTCATGTGCATTCATAACGGAAACATGTTTAGCATCAGTTTCTACCCATTCTTGTGTAGTGGATACTGGAGCTACTGACCATGTTTGTTATACTTTGCAGGGGTTCAGGCCGACAAGGCAGCTGAAGCATGACAAGATTACCATCTCAATGGGCAGCGGAGAACGAGTCTCAGCAGTAGCCATTAGAGATTTTACTTTATGCTTTGAAACAATGTTCAGATTTTGAGAGATGTTTTATATGTGCCGGTTTTTTGGCGGAACTTAGTTTCAGTTTCCAAGTTATTTTCTGATGGATATTCAGTTATTTTTGATAGTGGAGTTTCTATCATTGGTAATAACGGTGTTATCTGTCATGGCAAACTGATTGACTCTATCTATATCATTGATTGTATGCATAAATCTTCCGTGAATGTTGCAAACTCATCTAATAATAATAATCATTTAAAGAGAAAGTTTTCTTCCGATGAGGATCAAACATATCTTTGGCACTTGAGACTAGGTCACATCAATCTAAAGAGGATTAAAAGATTAGCATGCGATGGGCTCTTGGATTCCTTCCAAGTGGTACCGCATCCAATCTGTGAGTCCTGTATAGAAGGAAAGATGAAGACCAGGCCTTTTAAGGCAAGTCAGTCTCGAGCAGAGGATGTGTTACAATTGATCCACTCTGACTTATGTGGACCAATGTCCACGCAAGCTCGTGGAGGTTATGAGTATTTCACCACATTCATTGACGATTACTCAAGATTCGGATATGTCTATTTGCTTCGCCATAAGTCTGAATGCTTTGAGAAATTCAAAGAATTCCGGACTGAGGTAGAAAAGAAGCTTGGTAAGACTATCAAGACACTACGATCAGATCGTGGTGGGGAATACCTCAGCAACGAGTTCTTGCAGTACTTGTCAGATAACGGGATTACATCCCAGTGGACTGCACCAGGAACCCCTCAACAAAATGGTGTAGCGGAAAGAAGAAATAGAACTCTCTTGGAAATGGACAGGTCGATGATGAGTTATGTAAGCTTGCCGATTTCGTTTTGGGGATATGCCTTGGAAACAACGGCCTATTTGCTTAACCTAGTACCTTCTAAATCAGTTCCTAAAACACCTCCGGAACTCTGGTATGGGCGAAAGCCAAGTTTAAACAGAGTGAGGGTTTGGGGTTGTCCAGCATATGTGCTGACAAAGGAACCTGATAAGTTAGAAAGTAGAGACAAGCTGATGCTGTTTGTAGGATATCACAGGCAAACGAAAGGTGGTTACTTCTATTGTCCAGAGAGTAAGAAAGTCGTTGTCAGTACCAACGCGAGATTCTTGGAGGACGAATATATAAGAAACCACAGATCCAAGAGTGAAATTATTCTCCACGAGCTTGAGAATAAAGAAGCAATTCCATCAGGAAAACCCAGTGTAGTGGTAAATCCACCTGTAACAGGTGAGAATATACCAACACTGCCACTAATGCAAGGTATGGGACAAACGCGTATTGTGCCAACTACTGACACAGCTCAGATGCCTCGTCGCAGTGGGAGGGTTAGTCACCAACCCGAGAGGTATATGTTCGTGGGAGAGTCTTCTGACTTGATCCCGGAAAACGGACTAGATGATACCGATCCCTGGACATATGACGAGGCGGTATCTGATAAAGATGCGGACAAATGGCTGATCGCCATGGATTCTGAAATAGAATCCATTACTGGTATGGATGTATACCAGAAAACTGATTTGCCAGATGACCATCGAGCTATAGGGTGCAAATGGGTATACAAAAGAAAGAAAGGATCGAATGGGGAAATTACAGCTTTCAAAGCAAGGCTGGTGGCGAAAGGTTATAGTCAGAAAGAAGGTGTAGACTATGACGAGACTTTCTCACCGGTAGCCATGCTTAAGTCCATTCGAATACTCCTAGCCATAGCAGCACATAAGAACCTAGAAATCTGGCAGATGGATGTCAAAACCGCGTTTCTAAACGGGTACCTTGAAGAAGGTAGGGACATCTATATGCAACAGCCAGAAGGTTATGTGCAGAAGGGCGAAGAACATTTGGTCTGGAAGCTAAGGAAGTCGCTGTATGGACTTAAACAAGCTTCACGGTCATGGAATCTCCGTTTTGATGAAGTGATTAAATCTTATGGATTCTCACAATGTTCAAACGAGAGTTGCGTGTACCGTCTGTGTGTCAGCGGAAGCGTAGTATTCCTTGCACTTTATGTAGATGATATTCTCCTATTTGGCGACAATGTGGAAGTATTGTCGGGCATAAAGGGGTGTTTATCCGAGCAGTTTCATATGAAGGACCTTGGGGAGGCAGGATACATCCTAGGGGTAAAAGTATTGCGGGAGCGCAATAAAAGGATGCTGACCTTGTCTCAAGGGTCATATGTGGATACTGTGATTGCTCGTTTCAACATGCATAATGCCAAGAAAGGTCTGTTACCCTTCAGACATGGCATACATCTTTCCAAGGATCAGTGTCCGATGACACAAAAGGAGAAAGATGAGATGAGCAACGTGCCGTATGCATCAGCCGTGGGTAGCCTCATGTATGCAATGTTATGTACGAGGCCAGATATCTGCTTTGTTGTCGGCATGGTAGCGAGATACCAGTCTAACCCTGGACAGGCGCATTGGGCCGCGGTAAAGTACATACTCAAATACTTGAAAAGGACAAGGGACTATTGCCTTGTTTATCAGTGTGATGAGTTGTGCCCTGTGGGTTATACTGATTCGGATTTCCAGGCAGACTGAGATGAAAAAAAGTCCACCTCTGGCTATGTGTTTACATTGGGAGGTGGGGCCATATCATGGAGGAATGCAAAGCAGAAGTGCATTGCGGACTCCACCATGGAAGCCGAATATGTAGCAACTTCTGAAGCTTCAAAAGAAGCAGTATGGTTTCGAAACTTCCTTCTGGAGTTGGACGTGATTCCTCAGCTACCCAGAACAATCACGGTGTATTGTGATAACTCGGGAGCTGTGGCTAATTCTAAGGAACCACGAACTCACAGAGCAACAAAACACATTGAAAGGAAGTACCATATTATACGAGAAATCGTAGCAAGGGGTGATGTGCTGATAGAAAAGATTGATACGAAAGATAATCTAGCGGATCCATTCACAAAAGCTCTGCCTCAGAAGGTTTACGAGATGCATGTACGTAGCCTTGGGCTGAGGGCAAAGCTAGCCACGTAGAATGCTTGATGTAATAGCTAGATTAGTTTAGATGCGTTATACTCTGGAAAGCAAATGTATAATGCTTTGAGTATAAGTGGGAGATTGATGGATTTATATACTGAAAGCATTATGATTGGTATATTATGTACAAATTTTATTGGTTAATATACTGGGAATCATAATTGTTGTATGTTCATCTCCTGTCTAAATTAACAAACATGTGTCGCAAACACAATTATCCTCTTATCTCGTCGATAGGGAGATCATACGGTGTGTAGGAGATCACGGAAGATCGTATGGATCGTTTGACCTAGCGAGATATAAATAGTCATCACAGCTGAGACAGTTCCAGGATAAACTGTCGGTGTAGGCTGCAGCATATGCGGATAAGCATCTTATCTTGGATGTCTTGGTATGCTGGTGTGGAGCACACATTGATGAGGACCTAAGTCAAGATCGATTCTTTTATCTGACATTAAAAGAATCTAGATCTTTATGACTCGATGGAATCTTAAACCTATATGAGGATACATAAGTATACATATATTGTATGTCACTTTGAGTTGTAGAAAAGGTTCTAGTTGAACCTGTTCTTCTGCAGTCTTGGGTGACATCAATCTGTGTATGACTGTCTGGTATCTGAACTAGGTAACCACATCCAGTATAGGATGGTGACATTCCCTGAACAGCTCAAAAGGTTCGTTATGCTAAAGTCCTGCAGGCTGATTAAGTTCAAGCATAAGTGAAAAGGTTTGAGTGGATTAATTCAGGAATTAAAGATGTTAATTAATTAAATAGCTTGTCAGAGCTTAAATTAATTAACGAATGTCTGTAACCTTAAATGTGGGGATAAACCGAGTCCAATGCAACCCGTTCCTCAAACGTGGTAGCAAATAGGTAGGACAATATTGATTCTCTGGTGGCATGAATCAATATTAATTAATTAATTATATTCTGGGTTGAATATGAGAATTAATTAATTGATAGGCCTTATTTGCTATTTACATTCTGGTCCCTGGTCTGGCCCATGATAACTCAAGCCCAATAGAAGCCAAGAATTTCCTATAAATAGGCCTCAGTACCTCAGAACTCAATACACCTACTACTCATAAGATCACAAGTTGCACACAGCAAACCAGAGCATTGGGAGCTGTGGTGATCGATTGAGTTTGAGATACGAGGAGGAAATTCTGCTTCTCAACCGGGCAAGGGATCTGATAGATAATCTTCACCAGATTTTCAGATCGAGTTGGGATACAGATCAGAAGATCAGATCAGGAGGATTCTTCTTCTTCTCTCTCCTCTTATTTTCGAAAATAATTATTTATTTTCTTTAGATTAATTTCCTCAATCTGTTAGGAAATTAAATCTTGGTGCGTGGGAAAGATCAAAGGGCATCTCCGTGCACGCGTTCTTCATCGTTCTTCAATCCAGGTATTCCGCATAACCTTCTTATGCATAATAATATAGGAGCATGCTAGGATTGTTCATAGGCATAGCAATTTATCTTTGATATTCCAATTAACGATCCTTGGCAAACGAACTTCGTGATTCAGTTCACGAATCCCTTCAAAGGAAGAAGAAGAAATGTTCGTTAATATCATAAAAGACCCTGAATCTTCTGAAGATGAGAATTACGAAAGTGAATCTGATTCTTGTAAATCAGATTGCGATTGTGATAATTGTCTTATTAATTTCATGGGATTAGAAATTAATGTAATTTCTAAACATGAAAGTTTTATTTTAGATCTAATAGATCAAATTAATGATCCTTTAGAAAAGAGAAAGGCAATCGAGCACTATCTTTCTTTTGCTGTTAAACCACCTTTAAAAGAACAGCCCAAACTTTCATTAAAACTTAATCAAGAAAAAGGAATTATATTCTTATAATAAAATTATTGATAGGCTATCTCAACATGAAAGAGAACCTACTATTTCTGAATTACAAGAAGAAATAAATCGAGTAAAATCTGAAATAAAAATTATACAAGAGAAAATTATCTCAATTTCTAATTTTGATAAATGGAAGGATGATAGTTCTGCTTCCGAAGATGAAAATAATCATCTAGAAGAAGAAAATATTAATCAAATTAACTTTAAAGATCTAATCTGGATCAATAGGATAGATCAAATTAGGTATCAAAAATGGTATACAAAAATAACCCTTATAATAAAAAAGGAATACACTATTACTGCCCTCCTGGATACAGGAGCTGATGTAAATTGCATCAATGAAGGAATTATACCTTCAAAATACTATAAAAAAACAACTTAGTTTATAACCGCTGCTAATAAGCAACCCCTTATAGTTAACTATAAACTTTCAGATGTTGGAGTTTGCAACTCAGGTGTATGCCTTAGCACCAATTTTATTTTGGTAAAAAATATTTCAACACCAGTTATTTTAGGCAGGCCTTTTATTCAAATGCTTTTCTCCATTAATAAAATTGATGAAACTGGATTGCATTCTATTCTTAAAGGAAGAAAAATATTCTTTCCATTTTCATCTACACCTATTACAAAATCTATTAATATCCTACAACAAGTTGTTAAAAATATATCCAATTTTATTTGTTCTTTAAAAGAAGAAATTAATTTTCGAAAAATTAACAAAGCCCTTAAAACAGACAAGGTGCAAAACAAAATTAATAATATTCTTCAAATTATCAATTCAGAAATTTGTGCTGAGGTTCCAAATGCTTTTTGGAATAGAAAACATCATTCTGTTAGTCTTCCTTATGTTAACGATTTTGAAGAAAATAAAATAACCACTAAAGCAAGGCCAATTGCCATGGCCGCCAAACTTCTCAAATATTGTAAAGAAGAGATAGAAAGTCTTCTTAAAAAATGTCTAATAAGGCCAAGTCAAAGTCGCTGGAGTTGTCCTGCATTTTATGTAGAAAATGCCTCAGAAATTGAAAGAGGTGCTCCTAGACTTGTAATTAATTATAAACCGCTTAATAAAGCATTAAAGTGGATAAAGCATCCTCTCCCAAATAAAAGGGATTTAATAAATAGAATCTTCAATGCCAATGTTTTCTCTTCTTTTGATCTCAAATCCGGATTTTATCAAATACAGATCAAAGAAGAGGATAAATACAAAATTGCTTTCACTGTCCCCTTTGGAAATTTTGAATGGAACGTTATGTCGTTTGGTTTAAAAAACGCTCCTATGGAATTTCAAAATATTATGAATCAAATCTATAATCCTTATATGGATTTTATCATTGTCTATAATGATGATGTTTTAGTTTTCTCAGAAAATATTGATAAACATTTTAAACATCTTAATATTTTATTAAAACTACTAAATATGCTGGGCTTGTTGTTAACCCTAAAAATGTTAAAATATTCCAAATAAGAATAAAATTCTTGGGAAACTATATTGAAAATAAAACCATAACTCCAATTGAGAGAGTTATAACATTTGGAGAAAAATTTCCAGATAAAATATCAGATATTAACCAACTACAAAGATTTCTTGGTTGTCTTAATTATATTGGAGACTTCTATCAAGATCTTGCAAGCGATTGTGAGCTTCTATTCCAACGGTTAAAGAAAAATCCTTTACCTTGGACAGATAAACATACAGAAGCTGTAAAACGAATTAAACTAAGAGTTAAAGAACTCCCTTGTCTATGTATGGCTAATCCAGAGGCTTTCAAAATTATTGAGACTGATGCATCCGAAATAGGATATGGAGGAATTCTTAAACAAAAGAATCCACAAAATTCTAAAGAAAAATTGATTCGTTTTACTTATGGAGTATGGGATAATACTTAGAAAAATTATTCCACTATTAAAAAAGAATTACTTGCTATTGTTAAATGTATTACTAAATTTGAAAGTGATATCCTTAACAAATTTTTTTTACTTAGAGTTGACTGTAAATCAGCTAAGGATATACTTTTAAAAGATGTTAAAAATATACCATCCAAACAAATTTTTTCGAGATGGCAATCTATCTTAGCATGTTTTGATTTCGATATTCAGCATATTGCAGGGAAAAATAGTTTTATTCCTGATTTCTTAACCCGTGAATTTTTACAGGGATCCACAGGAAAAGTGGAATCAGGTTGTGAAAAAACGAGCTCAGGTAAAAGGATGTGCGACAACGCAAAAGAAAACAATGTTAATTATGCAAAAGACTAAACAACCAAAAGCTGAATCACGAGCTGGAACTAGTAAAACTAGTGATGACACCCATGTTAACATTGATCCAATTAAAGAATTTGAAAATGATGAATTGGCATATGATATACAGTACTATCAAGATGCTATCTTCCTTCAAAAGGGAAGTATAGATGAAATTCGCTAACCATATCTCATTTCGGGATACATTAACTATTTCCCTATTGAGAACAACATAAAAGGTTTGTCGCCAGTGCAAATTACACAAGGACATTTTTATAAAGAACTTCCCCCACATTTTGGGAAGAAAACTCGAGAATACTTCGAGGCAATTTTATCGAAACAACCTCAATTGAGGTAGATCATATTTAAAAGTAACAAAGAAATTGCTTATTAAAAAATAATAATTAAGAAAATTCTAACCACCTCCAATTGGGGAATCCCGTTATCTCAGGGAAGACAATTAGAAAAATTTCAAGGATTGCCAAATTATTACAATTATCACGATTATATAAAAGCATGGGATAATATCCTTCTTTAAGGAAAACACGTCATGAAAGCACTCTTGGTGGATTAAATTCACCCTTGGTGAAATTAATCAGCCTATACAAAATTGGTTCCTTTCGTTCTTCTCTTCATGGGGGGTGGGGGGGATCACGTGGGAATATAATCTTAAGAATAAAAAATTTTATAAACCAGAACAAAGTTTCTCCACTTATATTCTTAAGAGGAAAATCCTTTTAAAATGGTGGCCAAAAGAAGATTTCTTCGCAGAAGGAAAGCCCTTTAGCAAAAGAGGAATTCTCTCTATTAAACCTACCATTGAGATTATGAGAAACTTAAATGCAGAGACTCCATCTCATGACACACTGTTAAAAAGCCTTTTCCAAACAATGGATAAAAAGGCTATTGCCTCGCTCTAGAAAGAGGTCTTTGGCAATA